>JAZHYW010027333.1:0-74925 GCA_037355805.1 Ixodes ricinus | reverse complement strand
AACGCACTCGCGTAATAAACGCACCCCAAGTCGGCTCTCAAAAATTTTGACTTTTTTTCACTCGCGTAATAACGCATTCCCAACTTGGACGTCAAAATTTTGACCCCTCCCACCACGAAATGAACGCGCACTTTTCTATCCTGGTACAGCGAGGTCAGCGAATGCATGGGCAGCGTTAGCGAAACAAAACGCCTTGTAAAAGGCGTTTAAAAAATTAAAAAAAAGATCCAACCGAAGCAAAAAAAAAAAACATAAAAATATATATATATTTTTTTTGCACAGCGCAGTCTGGATTTTGGGTTGCGCGCCGCGCGGCAAGGAGTTAAGCGGTAGAAGCCCTCGCCTAAGCAAAGCGAAACAGCTTGCGAGGCGTGCCAAAAATATATATATATCCACGGAATTAAGAAAAGAAAAAACATAAAGAGGAGCTTTTTTTTTTTCTTTTTCGCGCGGCTGCAGTTTGGTTCCAGGGTCGCGCGCCGCGCCCAAAGGAGATGAGAGATAAGAAGAAAAACAGAAAGCCCTCGCCCAAGCAAAGCACACATAATGAAGATCCTGTCCTCGCCTCCTCGTCGCACTTTGGAAAGAAGCGAGAGACCTCGAAAATGAGATGCACTTTTCTATCCTGGTTGCAGCGAAGTCGCGAAAGCGTGGGCAAACAAAAAAACTTGACGGCGGGAAAAAACAAACAAAAAAAATACTCACGGAAGCAAGAAAAAAAAAAAACACGGAGAGGGCTTTTTTCTTTTTTCTGCATAGTAGTTTGGCCTTGGAGTCGCCGCGCCACTCCAAAAGAGATAAGAAGTTACGTAGATTTTTGCGGGATAAAGGTCCGTTCATTATGCGGTGAGTAAATACGGACACAAAAATTTTACCTCGCGTAATGAACGCACCCCCAACTTTGCCTCGATTTTTGCGGAAAAAAAGTGTGTTCATTCTGCGAGTAAATACGGTATATATACCTTACTACGGTTCTTGAGGTGAAAAGAAGGTATAGTAACCTGCTGAACAGCAGCTTGATAGTCATGCTGCTGTTCAGCAGCTTTTACTGGAGTTCCTGTTGTCGTAGTCAAATAAGATGCTACAATAAATAAGCTTGACCTGACTTGAAAATATTGAAAGCAGTAAAACCGCCATTCACACCCCGTCAGACCTCCGAGACCTTGCGACCCTCACATGTCGCCATCGCAACCCCTCGGACGGTTGCCACTCCACTTGCACACCTCTGCTCTAGTGCAGGCTCCTACAGAGTCTCCCCAGCTGAGTTTATTTAGCCACATGCATGGTTACAATGGCAGCTGGCTTATGCTAGCTTACTATGGTACAATTTCTGTTTCACCAAATTAACCATGCAGACCTCACATTGAAAAATTAGGGGCACTGTTTTCTGCAGGATTTCCTTTCAATAATACAATTGTGAGTGAACTATTGTAATCATATGTTGCATGCACCACCCAGGAGAATCCACGACTTTAAAGCACTTGAAACTTGCCTGTGGCAGAGGTTGAAGGCACCGTGGCAGTATCCTGGAGGGCATCCTCCGCTGGACATGGTTCATCCTCTAAATAGGAGGAGATGCTCAGAACGGCATGATAAAAATAAACTGGATGAAGCATAGGCATTAGTAAATTACCCAGCCATCCAGCATCACTCTGGGGATAAGTCTATCCAGCTTTGTCCTGAGGCAACTTCTGAAAAACCAAGTTTGTGTTGAACCAGAAGGCAAGCAATAAAAGCAGAAGGCACACGTGGCAGTATCCTGGAGGGCATCCTCCAGCTGGACATGGTTCATCCTCTAAATTGAAGGAGATGCTCAGAACGGCATCATAAAAATAAACTGGATGAAGCATAGGCATTAGTAAATTACCCAGCCATCCAGCATCCTCTGGGGATAAGCCTATCCAGCTTTGTCCTGAGGCAACTTCTGAAAAACCGAGTTTGTGTTGAACCAGAAGGCAAGCAATAAAAGTTGTGTTCAGCTTTCTTTCACTATAGAGAGAGGAAACAAACATACAAATTTTATGTTGCCAGAGGGCTGAGCCAGCCATCGACTGAGGCTTCTTTCTTCGACCAATTGCTTCTTGCATTTTTTTATCATCTTTCTCTTGTTCTTTGAAGGCGTGCATGGGCACCATGTCATGCGTGGCTGTGGCTGCATGCCTCCGTCTCCTTGGTCTGGGCAAAAATGCATTGCTGTTTGCTGGCTGTCATGAACTATCTCAATATGCAAACTTATTTTGATGCAATTCCATATACCCTCTGTCTTTCTGAAGTTGGCGGCGATGCTCTCCAGCCTTTCCCTCTTGCCACTTTTTTTGTTTTGTTTTTACCTTGTGGCCAAGGTCTTGCACATGCTAGGTACAAAAAGCAGGAATCTGACTGGAGAGGAAGGGCTTGTTTCATTTAGTCAGCGACTTCTCAACATCTTCAAAGGCAGCTTTGCGCACACGAAGCGCGCGCCTGAGTGCTGGTTCTGTTCTGCCTTGGCCTTTATGTCAGTCTTGTTTTTCAGTAGAGTACTCAAAGTGCTTCTTGGTAGGCCTAAAGCTTCGGCGACGCTCACCTTTTTTCTCCATTCTCAACCCGCTGGATAGCTTCTAGTTTTGCAGCAAATGTCAGGGACGTCCGTTTTCTAGCGTTTGCAGCCATCACTCACGCAAGGCAACACGACACCGAAAGAACTGTGATCACACGCGTAGCACTACCGATAATACCGAGGAGGAGGAGGGGTCGGTGCGGCAAAGTGCAGTGCGTCGTTGACGTTGCGACAAACTATCCAGGCAGCGGCGTGCGTGCGCCGCTACGTTCAAATGGCGCCCTTGGCGTGTGTGTAGGCAGTCCTGAAACGCCCATTGCGCCACCGCTATCTTCGGGGGTTGCGGAAAGCTCGCCGCCTGTCAAAAGAGCGCGGGCTGTTTCGGGTTG
Source organism: Ixodes ricinus (assembly GCA_037355805.1). Lineage (NCBI taxonomy): Eukaryota > Metazoa > Arthropoda > Arachnida > Ixodida > Ixodidae > Ixodes > Ixodes ricinus. The sequence continues at coordinate 72,000 of JAZHYW010027333.1, read as the reverse complement.
GCGGAGTTAGATATATCCATTTTATGTCCGACCCGTTCAAAATAAAAAATGCATGCGATTTTTTGCGTGATATAGAAAGCGTTCGATATAGGCAATAATTTTATATATCCGTGTTCGATATATCGAGGTTTGACTCTAATTAAAACTCGATTCTCCTTGCGACCAATATATTTTGTTGACAAAACTGAGGAAGATTGTGGAATTCAAGAAACAAATTTGTGTCAAACGTCACAGTGCACGCTGACGAACAGTGTGTCCATCAAACGTGTTTCCATGAAAAGTTGTCTACAATATGCGTGTCAACGAAATGACGTGAACCCGCCCTGCCACCAGCGTGGCAGGCCGAATCGCATAAAATAAAAAAAGGTGCCGACCATGTAGAAAAGTGCCATTTGTTTCTAGTGTTTAAAGAGACACTACGAAGATTTTAAGATCGTCTAATTATGCCTGAAACTCAATCTATGTTCTCTAAGCATCACAAAGATAAAAAAACAGCCGTCTTATGTGTAGCCTATTTCACTATTAAAAATGTGATCAAAGCTCACGTCATCCCGGGCTACAGATGTCACCACTAAACCCGGCCGAATGTGGTCGAACGACGAACGGCACCCGGCCAAACACATACGTGGGAAGTCATCACTCACGTTTGGCCGATGAGTGCCGTTCGTCATTCGACCGCATTTGGCTGTGTTTGAGTGGCAGCGTCTGTAGCATGAGTGTCGTGGTCTTTGATTACACATATAGTAGTGAAACAGGCTGCACATGACTGTAATATTCTAATTTGGGGGATGCTTAAAGCCCATTGGTTGGGTAATGGCCATAAATGGACAATCGTAGAACCCTTTCTAATGTCCCGTTAGAAAGATGCTGGCTAAGACCTGCTGTGATGCCAGTGAACAAAAACAATAAATGGAGTATATCCAATTGTTAAGGAAACATGATTTTCAATTATTTTGTGTCGGTAGGTTCCATCTTCGTTACTGGTTCAACAGATACATAGAAAAATAAACTTACCTTTCCCGCTGGTGGCGCATGCAGGGATGAACCACCAACAATCCTCGAGATAGCATAGCGTTTTGTCTGCATCTGTCTTAGTAGCTCATCGAGGATTGCTGCAAAAAGAAAGAATTTTAAATGCCGGATGGACGACATTGTAATTTACCACATAAATTCGGCCAGGTAGTGAGTTTAATTCATGGAAGTATCAAAGAAAAAATTGCCCCAGTCAAAAGCTGCAAATAAAAGCAATAAATTGGCCAACGTCTATTTCAATCAAATTAGCTAACGTCTATATCAAATTAAAAAAAAAAAAACTTGGTGGGCCATTAGGGTAAACAAAAGACCGAAGTGCGCGAAGAGCCGAATAACCTGTTAGCCCACATAAGTTCATTTTTACTTATAATTTTTTACTGAAGCAAGCCTTTTCTTTGATAATTTCAGAAATTAAGTTCACCACCTAGTTGAAGTTGGGTGGTGAATTACAGTGTCGTAGCTTACAATACAATATTTTGGTATTTATTGAAGTTTCCGCCCGAGATCTGGCGTGGGAGGAGCGGCGCGACGTGAGCACTCCACTTATCAAGTCAGCGCCGACTAAAACAATATAAAGACGCAAACTGAAACGCTGGTAGGTCTGGCACCGCTGGTATGTCATCTTCCTTGATTGTAGCTCGGCGGAGTGTAGTAACGAGTTGCGTAAAACATTAAAAGATTGCAATTTTTTTTTATTGCAAAAGATGGAGAGGTATTTTTTTTTAATAAATCAAATTTACCGCCCAGAGGAAGTATCTTCGCATTGTAGTAGTCTTCCTGTTCGTTACAATCTGAGACCTAGTACGCTTCGTATATCCGCGCTGCGTCAATGTCTTTGTCGCTACTCGGAGAGCACTTCCTTATCATGGTTATTGGTAGAATATGCGGCCAGCCGTCCGTGAATCTTACGTAAGCCAACATCGCATTCCCTTACGATATACGTAAAAGACAAATAACAGGAAAGAATCAACAAACCGTAAATAACCACAGAAAACAACCACAATAACACTTCCCTAGACGTTGCTTGGCAGTGTAAGTCGCCACCTGAATAAACGGGAAAAGCCGCTGTAACTATCATCTACGAAGCATGACAAGCATAACAGCTCTTGGCTCATCGAACTAAAGAGTAGTGGAAGAAATACTCCCTGTTTCTAAAAATATGTAAGGAAATGTTATCAAAATGGTCAGGAAAAACAAGAAAAAGTCAGAAAATTTGAAACAATCAGGTTGGTAGACATCCTGTTCATCATGCAAAAGAAATAATGACTGCAGTGTATACGTTCCGATAAGAGGGATGCTGGACAATGCTTAAATGTGCTCCGAACTGGGCGCATGTGAATTCACTAGACGTTTCGCTGCCAGTCGCGGAAGTTGGGCACATGTTATGCTTATCAGTGCTTCAAAGCATGCTCCGCTGTCTTCTGCGATTTTCACATTGTCATGATGCCTTTTGCACATAGGCGTAGACTTCGGGGAGCCATCGGGGCTCGTGCCCCCGCTGGTGAGATCCGGGGAGGGCATAGCCCCCCCAGGCCCTGGCCATGATCCTTACCGAGACGCTGTTTACGTGTTATGTAACGAGCTTCTAGTAGTGGCATGTAAACAAAATAACGCCCACGTTGCCTTTATTGACAAAATACATGGGAAATGGAATTCCAGCGTGCTTTCGTTAGCTTCATTCTCCAGTTCTGGCGAAAAGGTAACGCGCAGCACCCCCTTCCCCGGAGAACTTCTCAACCCCCCCCCCCCGGGAAAACGGAAAGTACGCCGCTGCTTTTGCATCATGTAACTAGAATAGGACACCTGAATGTGAAACATGTAAGTCTGATGAGAGAAAGTTTTAATCACTGGAATAAAAAAAAAAAAATCGTAATTTGCCATTGGAAGGGGGGCAATAGTACACAACCCTTTTTGGCCTCCTGGCAGTAGAGGATTGTTCAAACCCACTGTGATAACATAAAATATCCCAATTTAATACCACATTGATGGCTAGCCTGTAATGTTCGTTTTTCAAATGAAATGTCCACGCACTGTGGAGTCACCACAATAATTCGTATTACATGTTATCAGGAAATGCCATCCACAATAGCCTTCATGACCAGGAATTGATGTAAAGGCTGGTTCTGGCAGGTGCGTTTGATTGCACTTCATTGCGTTGCGTCGAAATGCAACTCGCCAGTCACCGAGACATATATGATTTGTAGGCAGACGCATGATAGCCAAATGTCCTGGTAACTCACGGTCATAAAGCTAGATTCACACATTTATGTTAGAGTGCGGTGCGGTCAGTTGCAGAAATGCGGATGCAGAACATGGCATTAGGCGTTTGCGGAAGGCATGCTCGCACAGTAATGTTGAAGCCGACCGCACTGAAAAACCAATAAGAAAGCGTTATCGGCGCTCGCGGCTCACCAGGAGCAAGTGATCTTCATGGAAACCATGGTGGTGCCCGGTAGGTGCTGGCAGCCGAGTCGACACGGCTCTTTAAGTTTCCTGCTGGCCTGCGCGACTCTTGCTGCTTCTACCGTCCGAACCTCGGAAAGACCTGCTTCCAAGTTCTGACGTGCTACCGAAGAAGACCTATCTTGTCCCTTGCCCCATTGAAGAAACACATCGGTGCAAACAACAGATGTTCATTGACTACCGCTACAAACATTTTATGCAAAAGGTCTGAAAAAACGACCTCGCGGCCGTGATCTCAGAATGTCTCAAATCTTTTTGAGGGTCTGACACATGCGCCAATAACAAAAGAGACAAGAAAGGCAAATACAGTTCAAAAATATTTATCATCCTGATGACAGCGGCGGCACAACCGCCAGTCGCTATTTCTAAACAGTGCGAGCTCAGCTAAACGTCACGCTACACAAAGTCGCGACGGGCTACACGAAGTCCTCATTAACCATTTCTACAGTAGGGACAGGATTTGAAAGAATAGAAATCTTCGATACGCCGGCGAAACCCTCCAAAGTACTAACAGTGCCACGAGCATCCCCTTTCCCGTCTAGGCCGAGCCGTGCCGCCAGCGAGAGAACATTCTGATAAGATAAGGAGCAGAAAGTACCTTTCATGTGAATATATCCAACCACTGTCACCGGTAAACGTCATCCCATGGTAATCCTTGGAATGTTGAACGCAGAAACACTTCGTAGAAGCACATTTCAGTGACGACTCGATGACGCGGACGAACAGGGACAAATAAACAACATGGCGGACTGTTCCCGTGTGGCTGCGAACCTCTGAATGGCCCACCGCAACACACCACAGACGTTTCTGCATTCAAAGTCAAACCGGGTCCTACTTACGGCATATTGTGGTGCGGCAAGCATCGTTCCGTTGCTAGGCGACCCGGCACTAATTTCGGGTACAAGGCTAAGAACTTGCGGTGGCTTCACGTTCACGTGTTTGATGTGCAGCATGGCTGTGCCGATGAGTGATACTGCATCAGTGATACTCGCTGCATACGCGAGGCACCTTTTCTATAGGTTTGTACCATGCAAAACGGTATTTTCAATATACTTCCACGCTGAATGCGCCTTCAGTCCTAGTTAGAACTTCTCTCACTAAATTATTTGCATATATCTTTCGTATAGACGCTAGCCAGGAGGCCCGTCTGCATGAGGCAGCCTACGAAGTGCCAGAGAGAGACGCGCGGCCCTGCGTCAGAGATGCCCAAGCGTGACAGGCGAGGGCGTTCTCTGCTCGCCGCAATGCGGCCAAGTGAGAGTGTGAAGTAGCGTTGTGTACAGCGCCATATGTAGCCGCCCAAGAAGACCGTTGATACTGGTCGCGCCTAAGAAGCTGGATAGGCGTGAGCAAGACGTCCAAAGGCAGCCGTTCTACGTGCGCCCGAGCAACGGGATGGCTGTGGAATTCCGTTCTCGTTTTGAAACTTACTTTCGGTTGTCACTGTCTACCATCTCACAGTATAGCGTACATGTTTTCTAGATGCTCCGAAATTTGCTGACAATTTGAGATTTTCCAGGTTCATACACTCCGTTGAACATGCTCGAGATGTATCAACAACCTTCCCAGAACGCACACCAAAGACAAGCCATAAAGGAACTAGGGATGGGCGAATATTCGGTTATTACGAATAGCCAATCGAATTCTGTTCTATTCGGCATTCGCTTCGAATCGAATTTAAGTATTCGACAAAATCGAATTATTTGACAATATAGAATTATTCGACCTTTCTAAATACAGTCAAACCCGACTATATCGAACCCGTTTACATCGAATTATTCCTTATATCGAACAATTTTTGTGCACAGTAATGTTACAGTGATAATATATAGCAAAAACTATGGTTGCATCGAACAAAAATAGCAGCCGCTACCGATATATCGAACTGCCAAGAGCGCCGTTTTGCTCTGCAAGCTGGCTTTCCCCCAAGGCGCGCGGCCGCATTGGGGGAAAGCCAGCTTGCAAAGCACGCTGGCTTTTTTTTTTTTTCCTGGGCGGTTGCGTTGATTGTTTGGAAGAAAAGAAAATATATCTTTGCGGAGAGCGGAGAGAGGGTGCTCCGTGCTCCATCCACGACTAACCGCCCGCCAAAAGAAACAAAAAAAAAAGCCAGCTTGCTTTGTTAGTTGGCTTCCTCCAACAAGCCACCCGTTTTAGGGGAAAGCCAACTTGCAGAGCAAAACGGCGCTCTGCAGGAGAAGGTGCTCCCGTTGGACGTGCTCCGTGCTCTCGGCATAGTTCGGCGCTAATGCGCGAATATAGAAGGCAGCGGCCTCAGCATTTTGGAGTCCGTCGATAGCGTAGAAAAATATTGTTATCGCGGATGCAATGAAGAAAAAGCAGCAGAAGATGCAAGACTACTTCATTGTGTAATATTTCAGCAGAAAGTGGATTTTTGAGAGTCAAATTCATTAAAACTTTTATATCGAATTACCCGCTATATCGGACTGGTAGACGTTTTTTTGCGAGTTCGATATAAACGGGTTTCACTTACTCTGGCTTGGATTTACGGCCAGGTGGTGCAAGCTTCCGACCGTTTCGACCATTTCGTCCTACCAAACTCAATACACTTGAAATTAACAATTACAGTATATCTAATACCAAATAAGGGCAAATATAAAACTATAGTTTAAACATATCTTGTGGTACTTTTTGCTTGTACTATTCGAACTATTCGATTCGAAATTATTCGACCAAAATCACTATTCGCTTCGAATTCGATTCGGACCCAAAATCCTCTATTCGCCCATGCCTAAAAGGAACATTAAACTACTGGTGCACGAAAAATGCAGACCTTGAGATCGTAAAACAAACTGGCAGAAAATGAAGTAAAGTAGGACCTCGACGAAACTTTCTTGGAGGGAACATTTTCCTGTTACATTTAAAAATGCCGTTCCCAATAAATTATTATAGATATATGTATATAAGATTGCGTTTGTGGCACTTTCTTTCTTGCCTGATGCATCGAAAAACTGCCTCTTGACGTGGTTCACGAGGTTGATTGGGTTTTCCGACCACTGTCGCAGTCTTCCATTTCCACTGTTTCATTCGTTTGCCTCCCAGTACCTGCTGTGATGAGCTACTCACGTGGGCGAGAATGACCCTAAAGTAGGTATAGGAGCTAAGAAGGGATTCCAGCTTTTACGACAGCCCGTTTGTCTTTCCATCTGCTCACACTCCCTTCTGCTGTGCTTTGTGCGGCTTGGCTTTCGGTTATCCCCATTCCGTTAGTTTCCTTTTACATGGAGTTCAGATACTGTAATCGTGCACTTTGCATTAAGCTCCCGCATGCAAGCTTAAGGCCTTCCCACATGGAGCACTTTCTGAACACAATTTCAGTGCCTGGGCGGACGTATGCCTAGTGCTTAGTGGACACTTTTTCTAAAGAAGGAAGAGGGGATCACTCTTTCAAAATGGACGACCTTGGATTGCCCAGCAAACGCACGTCTTTCCTTCCGCTAGACTCCAAGGAGAAGCCCACCGAAATGTCTAAAAAATGCCGATACTATGCTCTACGCAGATTGACCTTGATTGTGGAAATTGTGCGCAACTTTAGTGTTCGTAGCACCCCTGCTACAAGCCGTAAAGTTGTTAGTTACTGCAATATTTGGGTCCGCTACTTTACCACGGTCCACTGAACAGCATTTCAGCACAGTTCTATCGTATAATAAATTTGCACTGAAATTTGTATTTCTGAAGGCCCGTGTGGATACAATGTACAGAAGTCATCTTAGTTACTTGAAAAATATTGCAAAGCTATGAGAAAATACTTGTCGTAAAAGCTCACCTGCAAGCTTGATGTCATGAAGTGTGGCGTCTGTCCTGTAGCAAGGTGTGAACTGCCTCGGAGAGCTTGCAGTGGTGCCTTCAGCAGAGCTGAGGAAGGATGTCCATCAAGCATGGAAGTGCATAAAACAGAAGCCATTGCTTCCACTCAGAGGCCTTCCAGAATCCACTCTCCTCAATGGAATGAGGTAGTCTGTGTAATGCAGTGAGGAGGCTTGATATCTGGTAGAGCGTTTGTTCACCTTGATGATAGATTCGCGTGTGCCTGCAAACCACATTTAAATGCTTCAATAAGTAAATTACCCTGACTCATATAAGGAGTTTTCTTTTTTCTAAAAGAGCTAAATTCAGAGACTGAAACTTAGCATCTTATGCTGAAATTCGGACAATATCCGTTGGTGTATTACTTTATGTTATTAAACTGGAATTAGTCATAGTGTGCCAGAAAAACCACTGCGGAGGTAATCTCGATACATGAATTAATTTTCTAGTAGTAAGCAAACATTCTATTTTGTCTCAGTTTCTCTTCACATGACTTTCACTTCACATGTATGTGCCTATTTGCCGGAAAAAACTCCTCATGTACAGTCTAAATTATTTCCAACTGAGATTAACACTCACCAAGATTTTGGTTTGTTGTAAAAGGTGTATGTACTGTATTTACTCGCACAATGAACGCACTCGCGTAATGAACGCACCCCCCAAGTCGGCTCTCAAAATTTCGACTTTTTTTCCCCTCGCGTAATAAACGCACCCCCAACTCGGACGTCAAAATTTTGACCCCCTCCCCCACGCGCGCGAAATGAATGCACTTTTCTATCCTGGTGCAGTGAGGTTGTGAATGCATAGGCAGGGTGGGCAAACAAAACACCTTGCAAAAGGCGTTAAAAAATAAAAAAAAATCCAGCGGAAGCAAGAAAAAAAAACATGGAGAGGAGCTTTTTTTTCTTTTTTTTCTTGCACAGCGCAGTTTGGATTTTGGGTCGCGCGCCTCGCGGAAGGAGATAAGAAAAAGAAGCGGAGAAGTCCTCGCCTAAGCGAAGCAAAACAGCTTGCGAAAGGCGGCAAAAAAAACAACAACCGGAACCAAAAGAAAAAAAAACATAAAAAGGAGCTTTCTTTTTTTCTTTCTTTTACTAGCGCAGTTTAGTTTCGGGGTTGCGCGTCGCGCGCAAGGAGATAAGAAAGAAAAGCCCCGGCTAAGCAAAACAAAACAAAACAGCTTGCGAAAGGCGACAAAAAAAGTCCACGCAACCAAGAAAAAAAGGAACATAAAAGAAGCTTTTTTTTTCTCTTTTTTTTATACAGCGCAGTTTGGTTTTGAGATCGCGCATAGGAAATAGAAAAGAAAGCGGAGCGGAAAAAAGAAATGCCAGAGAAAACATTGAGAGGAGCTTTTTTTTGCGCATCGTAGTTTGGTTTTCGAGTCGCGCGCGGCGCGCAAAGGGATAAGAAGTTACGTCGATGTTTCGGGATAAAAGGGCCCTTCATTATGCGAGTAAATACGGACGCAAAAAATCTTACCCCGCGTAATGAACGCACCCCCAACTTTGCATCGATTTTTCGGGAAAAAAAAGTGCGTTCATTATGCTGAGTAAATACGGTAGCAACCAGGTACAAATTAGAATTAATGGTACAGGAAGGAAAACCTATCAAACTTCCCAAATCAGTATGTTATATCCAAATGTCTGTTGTAGCCACGTCTCTTGTATCAAGTTTGCACTCTACTGCGGCACTCGACATATTTGAGAACTGTCTCCTGGAAAAAGAATATTAAAAAGAAATGTGTGAAATGAAGAAAAAAATGCCATCAGGGGAGAGGAGGTTCCAGTGAAACTTGAGGATTTCGGGGGCAAGGCCAGGTCCCCTGAGCATCCCGCAAGGCTACTTGCCTACAAAACATGCTACCACTTTTACTGCAAGCATAAAAATGCATGTGCTTCGGGACTGAACTATGCCTATGCCTTCATTTTTAATGTTGTATGGTTGTAGTATCACAGACAATGTTAGCTATAACATGGCAGCCGTGGCCATTCCATTCCCTCAGTGCCATACAGCAGGCATACTCCTAAACACAACGCCTACACTGCGGCAGAATCGCTCCTCCAGGCTGCGATCAGCCCTCTCTTTGTCGTCTGCTAGGCGCAAAGCATATGCGCTACAGCGCTTTACTGACTTTGAGAAGGGTTGTAAATAAAGAGGTAGTAAGAAATCTTGTGCAATTGCTTTACTTTAGTGTTATGCATTTGAAAACCAGTTTTCAAATAATTTCAAACGAGGGAAGACCATCAACAGTTGCCTATCTAACCAAGGTGTGTAGGATCATCAGTCACGATTATGCTTAGCTCGGTATGTCCCCAGCACGGTTGCTTGGCTGACTCTTTTCCGTGCGTCTCGGGGAGTCACTGTATCGAAGAGGCATGCAAAAATGCTGTGAGGCAAATAGCGGCAAGCGCTGTGGCAGCGTCTACTTTATGCCTAGCAGAGGACTAAGATAGAGAGAGAGTGATCCCAGCCTTGAAGAGCAATTCCACAGCACAGGGTAGTCACGGAGTTTTGGAGTGTGCCTGCCATGTGACACTCAGGGTACAGTTACGGAAAGGCCACAGCTGCCGTGTTATAGCTAATAGCCAATTCGTTTCACTACAGGACACTACAGGACAAGAGCTGTTGTCCTGTAGTGTCTGTTCCTTCGTCGTTCTCGTTTTTTGAAGCTGTTATACCCACCAAGTCCAATTACTACGCTCACTTCAACATAGATGGCGTAAAGTATCACATTGCATCCAGCAAGTTTGTTTGCGACGGGTTTCCGTGCAGTACTCTGCGATGCATTGTAGGACGAAACTCACAGTGCCAGTGCTTAGCAAACGAACTAGCTATAAAAGTGTCTGCTATAGTACATGCAAAGGGAACACTAAAATTTGTAGGCAGAACTTTTGTAACATCAACCGAATAAAACTATTGCTGCAATGCAGTCATTAAACACTAGAGTTTTTTTTCTTACATACTATCAATATAATAAGCTTGCCGTGAACTTGTCGATGAGAAAAAGAGCTCGGTGATTTGGCGCACTACGCTTGAAGAACGCAGTGCATGTATTCTACACTGACCCCTGCAACCAAATCAAAGCCAAGGGAAAAATGATGAAAAGTTAGTTACAACACAGCACATTCTACGTGCAGAAAGTACCTTGAAGGTTCATGAAGGCTGACGGGCCTTGATGCTATTCACAGGACTTCTCAGTCTCGGCGCGAGCTGCATATCTCGGACAACAAACTAGGACGTCCTTGGGGCTGGGGTTTCGTCAGCAACATAGTGCACACACCCTGCAAAACAAAGGAGGGTACAGCACTGAAATTGTGTTCTTATGTAATCAATACTATAATTATCACTCAATATGTAAAAGATAATTTGACAAAAAAACAAGAGTTATGTGCACCTCTTCATGCTCTCCTTTCATCAAACACTATGGGCAGCCGAAAAATCCATTAAAGAGCTCCAATGTTCTGCACTGCGGCGTGGGCAGGGGCATTGACACTGCAGCACAGGATGAAGGCGTTCGAATCATGACGCTGGTCACCGCGCATCCATGCCACGGGGTCATATTGTAACTTCATCCTCAAATTTCGTCATGGAAGCTGACATGTCTGGGTGGCACTTCCCAAACCAAAGGCCAGCCAGGGATGGATGATGCAAGCGCAAAGTGGCAGGGAGTTCGTTCACTAGTGAACTGAATTGGCCACACAGATGTTTTCGATGATTTAAAAATGGGGCTCCCATCTGTGTTGAAAGTGAGGGTCAGGTTGTTGTTTAATGACAACCGCAAGGTTTAAACCCAACACGAACTGATTTATTAGTCTAAATCTACAACTCAAGCTTCGTGTAAAAATAAAGAAGAGTTCATTTTGCGTGTGGGTCTTTCATGGAGTTCCCTTTCGGTCTCTCTCTGAGACCCTTGTCCATACGCCCCGTGATCATTTTTCTTCTCCTCCTCTGACCGACGTTTTTTTCCGCTTCTGGTCCGCTTTTCATACCCCGCGGATGATTGATGGCGGCAGCAGACACCCCGTCGCCTGCTCAGTTCGCCCAGAGTTGGTGTAAACATCACGGAGGCCGCGGACAACGCTCAGTCCTTCAGGAGCCCGTTGATGCTACTTAGAGCTCCTCGTACTCAGCTCTTTTTTTTCTTTGTGTGTAGTCATTTGCGTCCTTTCTGTTTACTTCTTCGCTGCGCCGTAGCACGTGAGATTTATCGCCATCTCGTTGTCGGCTTTTACTTTCTCCTTCCCGAGGCTCGAGTCAGAGTTTAACTTACAACACAGGTCGCTCGGAATAATAGCAACCTCTTGGTGCAAGCGCTTGTAGGTTTCGGCCGTTGTGATGTCTGTGATCACGTCACTGTTGCTAGAGGCAATCTCTCACAGAGAACAGTGGAGTTTCGCCTTTGTTTTTGCAATGAGGTGCTTCAGCTGCTCATAGAAGTAAGCATCAAAAAATAAGACCCGTCGCGTCTAAACTTCGTTGTAGTCTCCTCGAGCTGGCATGCATTGCAGCGTGCAAGTGTATAATCGGTGTCGAGGATTGTGCCACAAGCTGGGCACACGTGGTACTTCACGATCTCTGTCGTCTTTTGGCCCGCAGCTTTCTGAACTTTATGTCGTTGCCGGAAGAACAGCTGCAGCCAAACAGCATGTTTTCAAGCCTTAGCAGCTTGCTAAGCCCCGTCCAAGTCGACCTTGGATGGGGCTTAGCTGCATGTGCCATGGCTTTCTTGGTTACATGCCCATTCAGAACGTCTCCCGGGTGGATGACACACCATGCTGGGCTGTGGGAGACCGGCCACTGTCAGCACCAGTGAGAGGGTTGCCTCCAGGAGCACTGTGGTGCTTCTCTAAACATGGCTACAGAGTATCAGCGGTATGTAGTCAATTGTCAGGTTTGTCACAGCACTGCATACACTAGAGCCACCCAAAGTTACACTACTGTTGTGTCAACATGTGACAGAAGTTTCTTCAAGATCACAAAAATATTCGAAGTGGTTTCCGCAAGAGGTCCTTGCTGCGTTCTTCTTTGCAGAAGTGTGGTCTTGAGGAAATCGTGGTGCCTTCCACAGCATATCAAGGAGTGCTTTCTGTCTGATATCAACACTACTGTGTTGAGCCTTGTGGCACCAAGAGCAGCTGTGTTTACAGTGACCTTTTGCCATCTTTCTACAAACTGTTTTCTTTAGCTGCATCAAATTTTCAAAAGAGGGAACATGAGATAAGGTATTTTGAGCCCTAAGCAGTGTTGATGGCTGTGGTGGTCACTAGAAAAAGGCGAAAATTTCGGTAATTCAGTGAGTGAATTAACTCAAATGCTTGAATTACCTTCAGTTGAGGGCTCAAATGTATTTAGAAAATTGTAAGTTCTGCACTCATTACGGTCTAGTTGTGCCATCAGCCTGCGACATGCAGTGAAACTGAAACCAAGCGGGGAAGAGCATAACGGTTAGGAGTTTAAGAACAAATTTCATGTCCAGCAACTGATCTATGTTCTTTATTGACAATTTCTTTATTGTCAACCCGATTTCTCCGCAAATATCTGGCCTTAAAATTTGCGCCCTATTTATTTCTCAATTTCTGAAAAATATAAAACCTGAAAGACGAAGAACTCAGTGTATACATGTCGTGCACGTGACATCAGGGCCGTCCTCCTTGCTGGTGGTTAAAGCCTGCCGCTAATACACTGTAATCTGCGCTGAGTCATTCTCTCTGCTCGCGACGCTCGTTTCCTCTTTGTAGAATTCGTATGAAAAAGGCTACGCTCGGCAGCACTAGAAAGGACAAAAGTACTTCATTGCAAGCTATGTATTTCTGTCCAGCTGATATGTGAGAAATTTGTAGAAATGTTGGTTTTGGCGGATAGTACGGAAAGCATGAATTTTCACGATCGTTATGCACTACTAATTCGTCGCCACAGGCTAACTTATTCACGTGATCAATGTTTAGCAACATTTAGGTGTTTTGTTAGTTAGAGAAGAATAGAGGTTGTCACTAGGGATGGGCGAATAGTGAATTTGAGGTTCGAAGCGAATTCGAAGCGAATAGTGATTTCGTCGAATAATTTCGAATCGAATAGTTCGAATAGTACGCATCGCAAATCGCAAAGAAAAATGAGCAACTTGTAACCTGAGTAATGTACACAACTTTTTCTAATAATTAGAACTCACGTAGGCACAGCATTGTATAAACCTATTACCAGTAGAACATTTATTGCAAAATTACACACACAGCTTTTCTTTGTTGCATTGACAAGTTTTCTTGAAGAAATGCCTGTTGCGCCACATGCTCTAGGTGCAGCAGTTTCTGCCGGCTGCTCATTCACAAGTTTTCGTGGAGAAATACCAGTTGCTCCACATGCTCTGGGAGCAGCAGTTCCCGCCGGCTGCTGACAACATTTCCTGCCGTTGAGAAGAGCCTCTCACTCCTCGCCTGTGTGGCAGGAATCGAGAGATACTTTTGTGCCACCCTGGCCAGTGCTGGGTACATCCGGCTGCCATGGCTCTTCCACCACTCCAGAGGGTTTTCAGACCGCGGGAGCACAGGGGTGCCCAAGTAGTCTGCCACTTGGCGAGAAACACTGTCGTTTGCACTCTGCTGCACTACACTAGAGCTTAGCGAAGAAAAAACACCCCACAGAGTGTTAGCTGGAGGCTTCTCCGTGTCTGGGCAAGCAGATGTCTGGGCACAATCTTCTGGCATGAGCTCCGTTGCTGCAGCTACAAGTGTGGCTTTTGCCCACTTTTTTTTACTCTCTTCAGTGTAACAAATGTCTTTGTAGCGAGGGTCAACTAGCATGGCATTTGCTGGAACAAGTGCCATTTTTACATCAGGAAACCTCGTTGCAATGCTGCGCAGAAGGCTCCTTGCAAATGATGCTGCCTCCTCGCCTTCGCGGACGTGCTCACGCAGCACCACTTCTGTGCAATGGACAAGAGGAATCACTTGTGAAAGTGTAGGGTAGCGGTCTGCACACAGCTCGGTCGTTGCTTGGTCCAAGGGCTGCAACACTTTCACGGCTGCAGCCATTAATTTCCATTCTCTCGAGCTCAAGTTGTCCACATCAGACTCGCAAAGTTCGAGTGAAATCGGGGCACGGAGTTCGACGAGTCTCTCCATCATGGCATACTCGCTGTTCCAGCGTGTGGGGACGTCTTGAATCACTTCGTGCTGGGCCATGTGCATGTCCTTTTGGATGTCCATTAAGCGTGCACGTGCACGCGCGCTTCTTTTGTAGCGACCTACAATTGATCGCGCCTTGGCACAAAGATGGGAAAAACTGGCCACTTCCCTTTTGGCGTCACTTATGCAAAGCTGCAGGGTGTGGGCAAAGCAGAGAAGTCCCGACCAGTTGGACTTCGCGACAGCTGAAACAAAGTTCCTGCCGTTGTCAGTAACAACAAAAATCGGGATGTGGTCAGGCAGGCCCCAATCGTCGATGACGTCTCGTAGAAACTGGGCTATGTTTTCCCCAGTGTGCTCCTGTGGCATCGGCTGGCAGACGAGGGCGTACGCGTGCTGCCTGAAGTCCTGATCCATCATGTGGGCCGTAACGCACACGTAGCTGTCCCCGGCCCTTGATGTCCATCCATCTGTAGTCAGAGTGACGCACTCGGCACCACCATTGTCGAATACGTTCCGAACGCGCTCCTTCAGTTCCTTTTTCTTGGCCTCGTACAAATTCGGAACGACCGTTCGCGAAAAGGTCTTCCGCGAAGGAACGACGTACTCCGGAATTGCACAGCGGATCATGTCGATGAAGCTGGGTTCCTCGACCACGCTGAATGGCTGCAGGCCGCGGGCGATGAAGGCTCCGATCTTCTTGGTCATCTCCTGTGCTTTAGTAGATGACGGCTGAAGTTGCGGCTTAAACATACTGGCCACGGTCGGCTGCGATGACAGCCCTTTCGCTTCACTTGTTTTTTTCGGCAAGCTATAAAGCCTATGCAGTTCAGCGTATTCTTTGTGCTTGCACGGATGTCGTTTCAAATGCGTGACGAGGGTCGTAGTCGTACCAGTAGGGGTTTTCAAAACAAGTCCGCAGGTATTGCACTGCGCTTCGCCTCCAGCAGGCACTTTCAGGAAAAAGTTCCATATGGGGTTAGTGAACGCGCGCTGCCCAGACACAGGCGCGGTCGATGCCATTTCCTCCGACAACTGCAGTGACTGCCGATGCAAGATAAGCCAACAAAACACAGAGGGTGTTCGATAAACGTCCGCATCCACCACGTGAATCAACACCGCGGCAAGCCTAAACGTCAGAAAAAGAAAATTGATGTCGACACCGATGCGCAGCAGCTCACGCAGTGAGCTCGGTAGGCTCACACTTTAATTTGTTAAAGTCTAAGCAGATACTGAAAAAAATACAAATATAAGTAATGGATCGACTTATGATGGAGGATTTATATTCCAAAGCAACTAGTACTTGCCAACATAGAGTTTCAAACTCTGTGCTTGCCAAAATGGGAAAGTTACGCGCAGTTGACTTCAGAGTTAAGCGCCACCTAGAAGCTCCGCTAAAAAAAGTATTGTAGCCACTAGTATCCGCGGCCGTAGCCAACCAAAGCGCAAGTGGCAGGCCGCCATTTTGAATAGGCTCGCTCAGTGCGGCAGTACAAGTTCGCCGGCTTGGTGCCGCTATGTTGGGAGCGGTGTTGTTTCAGGGCCGCCTTCTTTTTTTTTTAACGGAAAGTGTGCTGGCGGACGAGAGCTCGTCGAACCGCTAGGCAAGGCACTGATAATAGAAATCTCCGCGTTGGTGGGTCTTGAGCCAAGCCTGGGGTAACATTCTCGGAAAACCCCGCAGGGGGCACCTGTGAAAGCAGGTGTTTGGAGAGTGGCGTCTCCACGGACCCCGAGCTCCGCAGGGGGCGCCTGCACCTTAGGTGCTAGGTGCTTGGTGAGTAGCGTCACCACGGACCCCAGCCACGTGGGCCACCATACCCGCACGCAGGGGGCACCTACTTCATTGTAGGTGCTTGGTGAGTGGCGTCACTACGAACCCCGAGCCATGTGGGTTCGCCCACCCACGTCTGGCTGTGCGTGGCGTACCCGTGTCCGGGGAAAAGGGGACCCTGGTGGTTGAGCTGAGCCCGGGGTATGTTTGGACCCTTCGGGGCCCCCGGGCGAGGCAATACACCGCTTCGGCCCCTGCTTCTCGTAGACGGGTGTCCTGGCTTGGCCCGACCAGGATGATTCAGTCAGTCGCCTCTTCTACCCTCTTCTTCCTTCTTTCACTTTTCCTCCCACCTCTTTCTCTTTTCTTCTACACTCTCTTCCTTCCTTTTTCACCTCCTTAGGCGGCAAGGGCCAACCTTGAGTGGAAACAGGTTCTGTCCCTGCAACCACACTAGGGTATAGTGCCCGGGCAGCACTGGTAGAGTAATTGTGTCAGCCAAGCCTTTCTTGCTATGGCACATTACCTACCCCCTTGTTGGGCTCCGTGGTGGGCGGTGCACCCGGGCACTGAACTTCCTTTCCCATCTATATGGGTTCCAAAACTAAACCTAACGATCGGGCCCTGAAAAGGACCCGCACCGAAGCTCTGTCAACATTTCTTTCCAAGGACAACGTAAATGACCATTTTACAAGATTTTTTGTTCTTCACTGCGACGACGTATCCAAACCACTTTCAAAGCTGTCTCCGTTCCTTGTTGCCAAAGTGCTTCAAGGCACGCTAGGAGCGAAGTATGCAGCCAAAAAGCTCTTCTCGGGCGACCTTCTTGTGGAGGTTTACGAGAAATACCAAGCTACCGCTTTGGAAAATCTCCAAATGATCCAAGACTTCAAAGTGACAGTGTCAGCTCATCGAACACTGAACACCATCCGCGGCGTGATCTCGGAAGACGATTTGATAGACAGTACCGAGGAAGAAATCGTAGAAGGTCTGCAATCCCAAGGAGTTGTAGCTGCAAAGCGCATCACAATCCGACGAGATGGTGAGGAACGACCCACCAAACATGTCATTTTGACCTTCGAGAGGCACACCTTGCCTCCCTCTATTAAGGCAGGCTACATTAACTGCAAGGTGCGACCTTACGTCCCAAATCCGCTCCGCTGCTTTCGGTGCCAGCGTTACGGTCACGGTTCGCGCACTTGCCGCGGTCGTGAGACATGCGCCAGGTGTGGTGTCAGGGACCATACCGCTGATGGCTGCAAAGCTGATAACAAATGTGCCAATTGCAGTGGCAACCATCCCGCCTACTCCAGATCTTGTGAACAGTTCAAAAAAGAAAAAGAAATTCTTGCACTTAAGGTTAAAGAGAATATAACCTACCAAGATGCAAAGCGTCGCCTTTCCGCTTTCCAGAGGGGCTCTTTTGCCGAGGCGGTGTCCAGCAGGGGACCTGCACCGTCCAAGGTTTCAGTGGCAACCCAGGTGTCCCTTGGGAATCCTGGGAAGCCACTTCAGTCCTCTACGCCCAGGTTGAAGCTCTCTCTCCCTGGGCATTCCCTCTCGGCTGCGAAGGCAGCCGAGGCACCCAGTTGTTCCAAAGACTCGGGTGCCGCCGAGGCAATGGAGGTGACTCCATTGCCCACACCTCGCAGGTCGTCCTCGGAAGAGAGCGAGCGAGGCCCTCGCTCCTCCTCTCAGAAGAGGACTTCCTCACCCAAGAAGCATTCAGCTTCGGGGGGAAGCACACCAGCTGACTCCCGGAGTCAGAATGGGCAGGCAATGCCTGTCCGTGGTTCGAGGACTTCCTCTGGTGAGGAGCGGCAGTCTCGCCAAAACTCGCTGGAGAGGTCCTCCTCATCCAAAGGGCAGCACCGCGCTGCCACTTCAGTATCTCAGGGGCAGGAACAGAGGCACTCGGGCAATATCACTCCCAGTACCTCCGCTGCCTCTTCAGTGGGAGGTGGTCGTGGACGGGGTTTTCCATCCCGTGTTGCGGACCCACCCAAACCTCCAGGAAAAGTCTCGTCTGAGGAGGTAGAGGCGATGGACGAGGCTACTGATCAGCTGACTCCGGTGTCTGATTATGAAGACATGGAGTGGCAAACTCAAAACCGTAAATCCAAAGGGAAGAAACCTGTGACTGCTCCTAAATAAATTAGATCAATTTACCTTTTTAATCGTGAGCATTAATTTTCTTTTCCTCTCTCCCTTTTCTATTAATTTATTCCTGTACCTTTTTACCTAAATGAGAAACGTGCATTTTATGCAATGGAACTGTCGAGGTCTTTTACCCAACATTGATGATGTTAATTATTTTATGGATGAGCTTCGGCCTATTGCCCTCTCTTTACAAGAAACTCATCTTCAAACACATCATACACAGATTTTGCGACGTTATCAAGTGTTCCGCAAAGATCGTCTGAATTCCAGTTCTGGTGGCGTAGCAGTGGTCGTGCAGAGTGGGGTTGCCTGTTCGGAGGTTCCTCTCTGCACACCGCTCGAAGCTGTAGCGGTACGCCTTCTTTTAGACCGCCTCATAACAATTGTGTCCATTTATCTGCCACCAAACGTTCCATTGCAACTTCATGAACTCCAAGGGCTTGTAGGGCAACTTCCTCAACCCTTCTTAATCTTAGGAGATTTTAATGCCCATCACCCCATGTGGGGCAGTACTCGCCTCGACTCTCGAGGCCGAGTAATTGAGAGGTTTTTATTATCATCTAACCTGTGTATTTTTAATGGGAGAGAACCTACTTTTTTTAGTTCAGCTCACAACTCATTTACATCTATTGACCTTTCTATTACTTCACCTTCATTACTTCCATGCTTTTCATGGAAGGTTTTTAATAATCCTTTTGGGAGCGATCACTTCCCTATTGTTTTAGAGAGTACTGTCTCCCTTCCGACTCTTTTAACGCGAATGCCCCGGTGGAAACTAGACAAGGCAGATTGGTCCATTTTCCAATTGGAGGCACTGATCGATTCTTCTATAATCTCAAACATGAACCCAGATGAAGCAACACTGTATGTCACAGAGGTTATAATAAGCGCTGCCACACGGAGCATCCCTCAAACATCCGGTCGTCTTCCTAAGAGATGCAAGCCATGGTGGAATGATGACTGTAAAACAACACGAAAGTCCCAGAACAAAGCTTGGTGCATCTTTCGTAGATATCCAACTTCTAGAAACTTACTTGAGTTTAAGAAAAAAAGAGCTAAAGCTCGCTGGACAAGACGCCAGGCGAAGGGAAGTTCCTGGAGAAAGTATTTGACGTCCTTGAGTAGCTTTGTACCTGCAAAAGAAGCGTGGGATCGGCTTAGAAAGGTTAGGGGTGACTACCTACCCTTCAGAATTCCCCTCTTCCCTGCTTCAGCTTCAACGTCTTTGAAAGATCAAGCGAATGTTCTTGGGGAACATTTCCAAGACGTTTCTAGCTTACGCAATTGCAGTGAAGCCTTTAAAAAGTTCAGTTTGACAGCAGAGAAACAGCCAATCATTCTGTCTGGTGCTCGTGATGCTCCGTATAACAGGCCTTTTACACTCTCTGAGCTCGAAGTGGCTCTCAGTGTAAAGAAACAGTCTGCTCCTGGACCAGACAATATTCATTATGAGATGCTAAGGCACCTGTCACCTGACTCTCTAGGCAGTTTGCTGACCTTTTATAACTCATTGTGGCACTGCTCTGCATTCCCGGATATTTGGAAAAGAGCTCATGTAATCGCTCTTCTGAAGCCTGGCAAAGATTATTCTCAACCAACTAGCTACCGACCAATTGCGCTCACAAGCTGCTTGGGAAAAACCTACGAAAGAATGATTAACCGACGTCTCGTTCATTTCTTGGAGACTGAGAATGTGCTTGACATTAATCAGTGCGGCTTTCGAGCTGGACGTTCCACCCTGGACCACTTAGTCCGCCTTGAAACCTCTATTCGTGAGGCATTTGTACACCGCCAGGTTTGTCTCTCTGTGTTCTTTGATCTGGAGAAGGCGTACGATACGACGTGGCGCTATGGGATCCTGCGGGATCTGTACGCTTACGGTGTTCGGGGTCGCATGTTGCGATGTATACAAAGCTTCTTAATGGGACGTACTTTCCAAGTCCGTCTGGGCTCCACCTTGTCGGATGTGTTTACTCAAGAAAGTGGTGTCCCTCAGGGAGGGGTGCTTAGTGTCACGCTTTTTGCAGTTAAAATCAATAGCCTGGCTAAGGTGATACCACCGACAGTATCTTATTCTTTGTATGTGGATGATGTGCAAATTTCAGTTTCTTCTTGCAATCTGCATAGTTGCGAACGTCAGCTGCAACTGACAATCAACAGGATGAGCAAGTGGGCAGCCGAAAATGGGTTTCGTTTCTCCCCCGACAAAACCGTATGTGTTCTTTTTTCGCTGCGTCGAGGGTTGTCACCGAATCCTACCTTATATCTTAATAACCTTGCCATCACTGTAAAGGAGGCCCATAAGTTTCTAGGCGTGACATTTGACAGAAAGCTTACATTCGTACCCCACTTGAAAGAACTAAAGCAAAAATGCCTTCGATCTTCCAATATTCTTAAGGTGCTGTCGCACACAACTTGGGGGTCTGACAGACAATGCCTGCTGCGAATTTACAACTCTCTAGTGCGGTCCCGGCTGGATTACGGTGCAGTGGTGTATGCGTCAGCACGACCATCTGCTTTGACCATGTTAGACCCAATCCATCACCTGGGGCTGCGTCTAGCCACAGGTGCTTTTCGCACATCGCCCGTGCTGAGTCTGTATGCTGAAACGCATCAGATGTCCCTTGAGCGACGAAGACAATATCTAAGTCTCTGTTATGCGTACAAAGTTTATAGTGATCCGCACCACCCTTCATTCTCCGCTCTGCAGACCTCTGCATCGCGGCGCCTTTTTGAGAATAAGCCCAGTATTGTTCGGCCCCTGAGCCTTCGGGCTGAGAGCATGGCTAGGTCGCTGCACCTTTCCTTTGATAAGGTCCCTTTGTTGAGACAGGCCTATAGGGTTGCTCCTTGGGACTTGGTGCCAATCTCTTGTGATTGGTCACTTTCAAAGTACAGCAAGAAGGTTGTTCCTCCTCTTGTTCTCTTGCGGGAGTTCGCAGAGCTAGAGCAGAAATATTGTGACTATCTCCACTTTTACACTGATGGCTCGAAAACATCCACTTGCGTAGGTTGTGCAGTTTACTCTCTCACTTTCAGTAAAGTTAGCCAACTCAACCCTCTTGCAACCATTTTTACTGCTGAATTGTATGGTATCCTTATGGCTGTTGAATATATTCTAGAAAATAACATTAACAAAGCGGTTCTGTTTGTTGATTCCCAAAGTGTTCTCTTAGCTATTTCATCTTTAGCAGACAGCAAGAACGCTCTTGTGCAACAGGTTCGTGTTCAGATTAACAAAGCTTTTCATCTTGGACAACTTATAAACCTCTGCTGGGTGCCCAGTCATGTGGGCATTCCTGGTAACGAGAATGCAGACCAGCTTGCACTTTCTGCAAAAAACTATACGGAAACATCTTCTGGCCTGCCACACCAAGACCTCAAGCCAGCCTTAAACAAGTCAATTATTAAGTTATGGCAGCTGGAGTGGGACACTCAGATTGATAACAAGCTTCATGTTATTAAGCCCAACTTAGAAGTATGGGAGAGTTCCTCTCATAAGGACCGCCGTTCGGAAGTCCTTTTGTGCCGCTTGAGAATTGGCCACTCCCGATTGACACACCTGCACTTGCTCTGCGGTGAAGATGTCAAGCTCTGTGAAAGATGTGGGAAAATGTTAACGATCCTTCACATCCTGTGGAATTGTAGATTTTTGGATCATCAGCGTCGTAGATATTTTCCTGAACTTTTCAAAAACCGCCTTCCATTTCATCCTTATTTTCTGCTTGGTGATAGACCTCTGGTACCATTCTCTCGCGTTCTAAATTTCCTACGTGCAAGTGGCCTTTTGCACCTGATATAGCTAGATAACTAAGTTTAAAACTAACAAACTAACTACTAGGCTCATTAAAATAACTTTCTTGGCGCAATATGGCCATAGTCGCTCTTGCGCCATTAAACCCCCAATCATCATCATCTCGGAAAGCTTGACCAAAAAGCTTGGGTTTTAGCTGCCTATTCGGGAGCATCGAATAATTCGAAAATATCGAATACCTGCATTCGGATCGAAGCGAATAACGAAGAGAAGCTATTCGGTCGAATATTCGACAACACCGAATATTCGCCCATCCCTAGTTGTCACGAATGCTAACTGTTTTGCAGTATCTGGTAGTTTGTTCAAATAATTTCTTAGCTAACGTGCACCTTTTATTACAAAATATAGAAAGATTTGTGAAAAAAAAGACAAAAAAGCGATGTTGATGCTCCTAGGGTGACATTTTGTTTTTCGTTGATACGAGCAGAATAATAAATAAAGTGAATTTTCTACTTTATTTGCATTGTATGTATTTCTTCTTGTGTCTCTTTATCATGTTTAACATGTCTCAATGTTACAGCAATAAAATGGAAAAAGATCACTTTGTGTTTTGTTTTGTAATGTCTGGCCAATCATATTGCCAATTGTACTACCGTAATATCCCGAGTCATCGCCCACCCCTGCCGCCTGAAATTCATAGAGAAAGTGGGGTGGGCCATGTCTCGGTGGGTGAGCACGAAAAGTTAATAAAAGCGGGAGAAAGCTGCCAAGTTTTTTCTCCGTATCTAGCGCTGCTACGCAACGAGATACATTAAACTCAAAACTCGATTTAGTTTTATTGTTTTATAGAAAAAATGCTCACAAAGAATTTTACTACCGCGAAGTCCGTTGCTTGCATACGCGCTAGGAACGCCACCGATCTGCATAGAGCGCGAATGTTTGTTCCGTGAAAACACGTCACTACTATGTTCTCCTAGTTAGTAAAAATGAAATGAAAAAGAAAGAAAATTCCGCAAGAAAATAGAAAAACCAACCAGGCGCAACGAGCGAGCGAGCGAGCGGACCAAAGAAGCGAAGAAGAGCGATGCTGGGAAAGCGGAAAGCCGGCGATCGCGTGGCAAATTCTTTGGCGCCGGGCCAAGTCGGCGCCTTGTCAATCACAAGCTCTTGGGCAACTTTCTTGTTTTTGCGTACATGCGTGCGTCTGTGCACGGCATGCTATCAAAAAGGGTTTGGGACGCTCTACTAACATCTGTGTAGGGCGTTCCAGAAAGAATTTATTTACCTGTTGGCTTTGTCTAAAACATTGCACAACCGCGGTCGCGACGTGCGGGGAGAGGAGCGGGTTCGCGGCGACTTACTTCGGCGGAGACAGACTTCGACCTTACACTCCGCGGTTCCATCCCAAAATATGGGGCGTACGCTGGCCTCGCGATTCCTGACTGTGTTAATGCTTGTGTTATCTTTCCGATTCTTTTTTTTTTGTCGCATCGACATTTTTGTAAGCAAAACAAACTTTTATTTTGTTATCTTCATCGTTTTCTTTTCGCATGGATACACTACCACTTCGGAGTCGCTCACGCGAAAAATGCGTAAGCAAAGAGAGGGCCTTTCTTTCCGTTTTACTTGGTCACGGATGTCCTCCAACTGTAAGGTCCGCGGCCGCGTCATTTGGGTAGGATGAGTGTTTGCAGATCGCGGAGTCCGCGTTGGGGTATTTAAAGGGGTGGGCGATGACTCGGTGTTTTTTTAGAAATCGATATTAGCCCGAAAATTGGGGTGGGCGATGACTCGGGATATTATGGTAAGTTAATGTGGTGTTATACCACCCCAACTAAAATTATGACATGCCAAGATTGTTGATGTCATATAGGAACATCTTATCTTAATTAGAAAGTGAAAGCACCATATTTTTTTTAAGCTCGCTTTTTAATTTCTGCTAGATTGGAACCGTTTGAAGCTTCTAATTTACCAGCTTGGGTTGACCTTAACACCTCAGAACTCCACCCCCGCAGGGGGCACCTGTGAAAACAGGTGTTTGGAGAGTGGCGTCTCCACGGACCCCGAGCTCCGCAGGGGCGCCTGCACCTTAGGTGCTAGGTGCTTGGTGAGTAGCGTCACCACGGGCCCCAGCCACGTGGGCCACCATATCCACACGCAGGGGCACCTACTTCGGTAGGTGCTTGGTGAGTGGCGTCACTACGAACCCCGAACCATGTGGGTTCGCCCACCCACGTCTGGCTGTGCGTGGCATGCCCGTGTCCGGGGAAAAGGAGACTCTGGTGGTTGAGCTGAGCCCGGGGTATGTTTGGACCCTTCGGGGCCCCCGGGCGAGGCACATACCGCTCGGCCCCTGCTTCTCGTAGACGGGTGTCCTGGCTTAGCCCGACCAGGATGATTCAGTCAGTCGCCTATTCTACCCTCTTCTTCCTTCTTTCACTTTTCCTCCGACCTCTTTCTCTTTTCTTCTACACTCTCTTCCTTCCTTTTTCACCTTCTTAGGCGGCAAGGGCCAACCTTGAGTGGAAACAGGTACTGTCCCTGCAACCACACTAGGGTCCCAGGTAGCACAAAACATCTCAGCAACGTTGCAAAAATGTTTGAATGTCACGTAACATTACAGCTTTAAAAGTAACGTTGATGTAACGTTATTTTGAAAACATTTCAATAATGTTACGCACAGACATTTTTGCAACGTTGCAGCGAAATGTTACTGTTGCAACGTTGCAATAATGTTATGCACAAATGTACCTGCAACATATAAATTGGAAATGACGATTTCCATGATATTATAGAGTGTACATATGTACAATGTAGCAAGCTTTTGCCTGGGCAAAGTAAGAAGCTAGCACACATTAACCCTAGTTGTAATATTATTGTTTCCTTACACAATAACTTTTGCAGTATTTGGTGGGTTCGAACCCTGGCAAGGGCATCTGCACTCCAAACAAAGCTGAATGCGGTGTAAGCATCACGTAACTGAGATTTGGTTGCATGGCAATCATCAATTAACCCTAATTCATTGCTAGGGAAATGGAACCTCCAAAATTCTAGAACCCTTGACAGCTGCCAGTCAAAGCAAACTTTTTGTCACACGGGATAAGCAAAAATTCATGACTACCCTAAAAACATTGGGCAATTCGGTTCAATATGAATACTTATGTAATTATGGCGCCTCTGTCATAGGTCATTTAGTTGGTGCACTTGCAGGGAATCTCAGAGATAGACTGTTACTGGAAGGACCTTCTGTAACATGAAAAAGAAGTTCTTACAAGCATCAATAAAGGTACCTACAGCAGGGGCACAAGGCCAGGGCCTCCCATGCACATAAAAGCCCTTCCGTGATCAGTTTAACCACAGCATGTACTCAACTCGAGCAGAGGCAGCCCCCTTTGTGCATGACTGAAAGCTCGCTGAAAAAAGCCCTCCCAATCAAACTATGTCCATTCAGCGAAAAAAAGATTAGCACAAGCGCCCATACTCCTGTGCTGATCTCTCTTTGTACTGAGTGTACATGTCTTCAGGAATACCTAAAAGAAGTTAGGAAAGATTGCCATTCACAAAAGCTCCGCATCACCCCCCACCCCAGTGCCTGATACTCGCTCACTGAAGGAATGTGGTTCTGAAGTGTTTATTAGTTCCAATATTATGCTTAGTGCAACAAACTTAGTTGGATAGTAGCTGCTAGGATAATTTTAAGGTGCAAATAATCCCTTGACTCTCAGTTTAATTAACTAAGCCCTTACCACTTTAAGACGTGAACAGCTAAAACACCTGCCACAGCCCGCACTTGTGAGTCGCAGGAGACTTCAACTACAGTATTTTACTAAGTGCGAGAACTTTCCTTCACGAAGTACTCGCGCTTGCAATAGTGTCGTCGTGGACTCGCCAGCTCATTCAAAATTCTGGACTGGCAACCCAGAAAACGCTGCATTAGCTGTGTCAATCACGTACAGCGGAAGATCGCCGTTAAGCTGCAGGTTTCCATATACGTACATAATGCATCCCTCAATTTACCACTGCACACATCAGAAGGTCAACAAAGCGTTTGGCAACTCTATCCATAGGTTGTAGACTGCTTAACATATACAAGCACAGTGATGAACTTATGCCGATGTGAAAAAGCCGCTTGAAATGCCACAGCGCAGAGCTTCGGAAGTGAGCACAAAACGGGGTACCCTGAATCAAACACCGATGCTCACTGACTGGGCCGGTGATAATTTCTTGTTTTGAACGCCACGCTTCTGCATAAACGGTCATGGGTCTAAGTTTGAATGGTAAGCATAATCCACGACTACGTTGTATGACTTGGAAATTCAGTACACAAGCACTACGACACAACAGCCACAGTGAAAAAGAACAACCAACACGACGATAATGACGATAACGCCGATTCCCAATGAACGTGGATTGGCTTGGCCTGCTTGACCCCAAACATTGGCGGCTACAAATCAACGATCAACTCTGTCAAATAAATTGCAGTTGTGTTTGAGACTTGTGTTTTGTGCCGTCGTTCCGTTCTTCCCCAGTCTCGGGGTTTTGTCTTAAATAATGTTCAACCATCACCAGCTAGTTTGCGCCCTAACTTTTTGTTTTATCAACGAGGTTGTTGCTACTGATACAACTATCCTCTGGAAAACCCATGCAAATATTCAAGACGATCAAGGTATGTAAATTTTATTTATAAATGAAAATGTTTATTGTAACAAAATAAAATAAATATTAATTTTGAGTAGTTTTGTTTTACATCACCATTATCATCATCATCATCACCGTTTTTAGGGCTGCGTTTTCCGGGTTTGCCGCGCTTTTTCATCGTGCGCTTTGTGCTTATTGCGGACTTGTGGCACTTGCGGTATACGTACGCTTCAAAAAAGTATGTATCTTGATATTTTCCGTTGATCGGTATGCTCTAATTCTGCATTGAAAGCGATTGTAAATCATTCTTGAACAGGAAAGACACCCGCGGCGCTCCGCTTGCGATAGTTTCGGCGGCGTCGTCAAGGCCAGACTCGCTGCTGCTTTTCTATCCTGTCCGGATGAATGGAATGAGTTGTAACTGATGTTGTAGCCCACTGATCTCTTGTAGCCGCTTCGCTTGCCGAGGAAAGCCTCCAATGTCAGTCATAAATTCCTTCATTTAGTCGACGAGGGGTTTCTTATTTAGTCGACGAGCGTGTCCCGGGCAAAAAGGAGGCATCTGATGACCGCGCAGGGAAAGACATCGAAGAAAGATTGTCTCTAGCTGCGTGAAATGGAGCGGACGAAACGTCCGCTTTCTGACATTAGTGCACGACAGCTGCGTCGAAGAGTTGCGGATGAGGTCCAAAAAGAACTTCAAAGTGACAAGACATCTCACGCTAGTTGGAAGGAAGGAGATTGTCAGCTACCTTGCGAAGAAAATGGAGCGACGGCAACATGTGATCCCGAAAGGTATCCTCCAGTTGAGGATCATTCGCCTGACACCGCACCAGTTGATGAGCCTGACAGCATCCTGTTGTCGGGTTGCAGAGACTATGACTCCGATGATTCTTTCAACTACAGCGAAACTGGGCCACCCTCGCCACCAGATGATGAAGTGGCGAGCCTTTGTGATACACCTGACCGAGATGAGACACTGCCATCCTTGTCCTGCCAACTTAAAGACTGGGCCTTGCGTACAAATGCACGGGCATCTCACTTGAGCAGCTTACTCAAGATTCTCCAGCCACATCATCCTGAGCTACCAGCAGATGCCAGGACACTACTGAGGACCGTCCGAACAGTTGACGTCAAGGGAATGGGCAGCGGCTCATACTTCTACTTTGGGATCACGCCAACACTCCTTGAAGGCCTCGCATGCGGTATCACCCCGAGCGGTTCTACAATTTTTCTCACAGTGAATGTGGATGGCATTCCTCTGTTTCGAAGCAGGTCGACGCAGTTCTGGCCTATTCTTGTGAAGACCCAAGAAAGTGGAAAACCGTTCGTTGCTGCCCTCTACGTAGGAGGCAGCAAGCCTGATAGCGTGACAGACTATATGAAAGATCTCATTGAAGAGCTGCTTGTCCTGTTCAGCAAAGGTATCACGCATGCTGGTACAACATACACTGTGCAGCTTCGTGCATTCATCTGCGACGCACCAGCCAGGGCATTTTTAAAATGTATAAAAGGCCACAACGCCTATTTTGCCTGCGAGAAGTGCACGCAAGAGGGTGTCTATTCCCCAGAACTACACAAGATGACTTACGCAAAAGTTGACTTTCCTCTTCGCACAGATCAAGATTTTAGGAAGAAATCTCAACCCGGCCACCATCACCAGGTCGACTCTCCACTTCTGGAACTAAATGTAGGCCTTGTTAGCCAGATACCCCTCGACTACATGCACTTGGTATGTCTTGGGGTCATGAAGACGTTGCTCACAAAGTACTGGGTATGTGCAAAGCCGTCCCCATCAAAACTGCCCGTCAAGACGCGTCTCGAAGTGTCTGCAGACCTTGTGCACCTTCAAGACAGCACCCCGAGTGACTTCAACCGCAAGCCCCGATCCCTTCAAGAGCTGGAGTATTGGAAGGCCGCTGAGTACCGGAATTTTCTCATCTACTTTGGCCCTGTTGTGCTCAAAGGGCACCTGCAGTCACAGTTTTACCGGCACTTTTTAAAACTGAGCTGTGCGATCACCATTCTTGCGTCACCCAAGCTTTGCGTGTCACACATTGATGAGGCAGAACGTCTCCTGCGAGAGTTCGTGATAGAGGCCGGTGCCCTCTATGGAGAGGGGATCTATGTATATAACGTCCACTCGTTGGTTCACCTTTCACAAGACGCCCGCAAGTTTGGGTCGCTCGATAGTTTCTCAGCTTTCCCATTTGAAAACTTTCTCGGCCTGCTCAAGAAACTATGCAAATCACCCTCGTTGCCATTGCAACAAATTGTCAGGAGAATTTCTGAACTGCAGCCAGTGCCGTTCGTTGTGCCTGCTCCTCAAGAGAACTGTGCCCTTCAAAGGCCACACATTGATGGACCCACACCTCCAGATTTCTGTGGGAAACAATACAAGAAATATGTGATGGCAGACACCATTCTCTCTACAAAAACATCTGATCGAGTTGTTCACGTCAGGGACGGCAACATTGTTCTCATTCAGAACTTCCTTGAGAAGGACGGCATTGTGAAAATTTGTGGGAGGCCATTTACTGCAGTGAGAGACTTGTACCTTTACCCATTGGCATCGTCAGGTCTTACAATCTATGAGACTAGTGGGCTTTCCGAGAGCTATTCGCTGTGGGATATTAGTGATGTGTTACAGAAGTGTGTGTGTTTGCCATCTAAGAGGAACACTTTTGCCATTCTCCCTCTTCTTCACATGTAAATACCTTGCCGAGGAACACTTTTGCCATTCTCCCTCTTCTTCACATGTAAATACCTTGCCGAGCAATACAACTGCTCTTGAGTGAGTGAACATGTTTATTAAAACAGAGAGTTTAGTCTGAGCATTGCGCTCAGACGATTGACTAATTGTGCTTGACTAAAAGCTGAATGTTTTTGTTACAGGGCGTGACCAAACTAACATAAGCCAATATTGTACCTTTTAGTTTCCTGGCATATTAGAAAACTAATAAATGGTGTTTGAATGGTAATGTTGAATTCTTTAAATTTGGATGCCACCTGAAAGTAGAGCACTGCAGGGGCCGCTTTTTCCGGGTCCGGCGCGGGCCCTGCATCATTGTAAGTTACCTGCCAAGCCTGGACCAGAGGCCTAAAGCCCGGCGCAAGCCTGAGCACTATATGTTACTCGGCCCGGCGCACCACCTTTTAGTGTGACTGGCGCGCCACGTTTTAGTGCAGGCCCGGCCCAGGCTCAAAGTTGAGTTAAAGTTTATGAACTTACTGGACAACATACCATTGGGCAACGGGGCAGAATTATTTGACAATGGAGCTTTGAATAACACGTCTAAATTAAAGTAATTGGATCACAACAAAAATAGTGACGTTAGCCTAGTACAGTGGTTCTCAACCATCGATGTTTCGCGGACCCCTTGTGGATCGGCAGAGATGATGGAGGACCCCATTCGTGGTGAGAGGAGAGGAAAGGTATAGGTTAAGTTATAATAATGATTTAATAAATGGATATAACTAAGGGCTAGTGTGAAGTAGACCTCTCTTATTGACGTTCACACGAGAAAGCTCGCCCGAAAACTGAAACATTTTTTCTCGACCTGAAAAAATACAACTTTTATTGCCGGGCTGGAGTGATGGGGCAGGGCTTCGCGGACCCCTAGGATGCCTTCGCAGACCCCCATTTGAGAACCACTGGCCTAGTACATACAAATAACAGAAAGGTGATCTAGAACTTATTTTTATTTGTTGGCCGAAGCCCGCTGCCTACATCCTGGGCCTGCCTGGCTCGCGCTTTCGGGTAAGCCCTAGTCTGTGCAGTGCTCTACCTAGAAGCATTGTGGCTGGACAGAACAGGTGTGAAATATTTGCTAATAGTCTGTAAGAGATATCAGGCATATGCGTTAATTTCCAACATTCTTCACACAGCTCCTCTTAAACTTGGCACAGAATGCATGGCATTTCAAAGCTTTAAACCTCGTCACTGATACTATTTTCAATTGTGAACAGTCTGAAGGGGTAGGATGCAGAGAAAGTAAGTATGTCACAATTTAGACTTGCACACCTAACACAAAAAACGTAAAACTGACAAAAAATTTTTTTAATCCTTGCATGCAAAAGCCAGAAGGGTAGCATTCATTTCGACTTCCTCCTCTTCAGGTGTATACCATTTTCTTTATTGTTTATAAGGTGCTGTAGTTGACAAAGCTTTACTATTTATTTCAGCACAGCAATGTTCAGCGTGGTGCACTTCACGGACAATAATGATGTTGCTGTCGTGCCAACATCATGGATTGCTGACGGTCGTGCAGCGTGGCCCTCGTACAGAAATCCATCTCGCCTTACCAGGGCAATTAAGGAGTTGGAAGGGGTTGGAGAAGGCTGGAAAACTTATGCCTGTCGGATCCTGTCTGATACCGGTAAGTTTTCTTCTAGCAATATCATAATATTGTCTGACAAGGGAACACTGCATTTATTTCGGCTTCAGGAGTAGTACTAGTGTTGCATTTTCTCGTCACCCACTTTTTAACAAGTGTTACGGATTTTGGAGCTGGTTGTAGACTGCTGGAAAAATTGTGTTCATGAAGCGCACTCAAGTTTTCATCAAAGGTTGGCTGTAGCTTCAAAGTACTGCACGGACGGCATGAAGGACAAGCAGATGTAGGTCTCATCCTTCTTGTCATTGTTCATGCTATTCGTGTTTTGTGACGTTCCAACTTGCCTAAAAGATTATTTTGGTGCTGCACAGAAACTGGCATCAGAAGGCATATTTAAAGTGCTTTCAAAAAATCATTGAAGGCCTAAGTAAGTAGGTTTATCTTTCTCAGCTCTAAACAACTGAGGATCAGTAATTATAAGGTAAATAATCTTCTTAAAAGTTTCTTAATTTGGAGAGGGAAAATAGAACATTGGTAATGAACCTGTGCAGCGCTTCTAAATGAACTAATTATATTTTTTATTTAACAGACTCCTATGAAGTAGGGAAAGGACGTGAGAGGCGGGCAGAGGACACCTCAGACTTGGCCACAGAGGACGAGGCAACCTCTCAGAGGAGGAAGAAGAGGCCACTCCGTCTGCAGTCCTCGTCAGAGGATGAAGACGAGAGACCGATTGCATCGCAATCGCGATTGCAAGCATCATGCAGTGCTAACAATGGTAGAAGTGTTCCTTGGGACTCGTTTCAGCCACCACCACAACCTCCTGGCATTCTAGCGCGGCAAGCTTCTTCTGCTGCTCAAGTGGCCAACAAGGCAGACAGCTCAGGGTCCCTTTCTCGTAAGTCTGTCAACCTCCTCTGAAATCCTTCTCATGTCTTGCTGTTTCACGGTAAGTGGTTAAAGGAAAGCTGAAGAGGTTGTCAAATTATTAAAATGCATTGTAGGTTTGGATGTAGGCTCTTGAAAGTCATCTTTGTTAAGGTTTTATTTCGATTCTAGTAATAAGAGCGAAGTATCTGGCCATTTAAATGTCATAGTTCTACCCTCTGCTGCCTGCCAAGTGCAGGAGAGGAGGAAGGAAAACTTGCGAAAGTGATGCTATCGGCAGTGTCAGGTGATCCTTTCTTACATTTCAGCTGGTTCCGAGGTGCCAGAGATATTGTCTCGATGCCTTTAAAGGCCGACGACCAGACTCGAGATACTCCTGTCCACGTCTTCGAGCGAGGGAAGCGAAGGATGGAAAGAAGGGACTAGGAAGAAAGGCGGGCATGGGTGGAAAGGGTAGGAGGGAGAGGAGAAAGCAAGGGAAAAGTGGAAAGCGCGAACCGGTCATCGGCCTTTAACAAAGGACACGTGCCAGAGAGGACTGCCACGTTCCCTGCACAATGGGTAATATCTGAAAGTGGAATGCCCAGGTGCATCCTGGGAGCGGCCGGGAGCCTGTCAACGCCGAGTTTCGGTTTTGGTTTCATCGCATTGTGCGTCTATCGTCTGCTTTTGTCCCTGCACAGTCATTGACACCGTCGACGGGCATTGCTTGGCATTTACGCTTGATGCAGTAAATACTTCTTTCTTGTCGTGACCATATCAGGTAGGAAATAATGAAACAATTGTGATTTAGTTGGCATACAGAGTTGTAAATTGAATTGAAACAAAAATTACACTATGCCGCAACGACGAAGCCAAATGAACACGGATCGGCGTGCTCTAAACTTTGTACTGACTCCTTGTATGTACCTTTTTGCGACCTTAATAACACGCACTAGTTTAGTGCATAAGCACTATATCACCATTATTTCGCCAATCGCCTTTTTCAGGCCCCAAATGCACGGAAAAAGTATGAAGCAGCCTTTTCCAACATTGTGACTGTGTTTCAGCCAGTTAAACAGCCGTGACGAATACCCTCACAGCGACGTAGCAAGAGGTACATGTTTATGTTTCAACGCATTCTCATACAGTGAGATATGCCGCGCCAGCGATCTACGAAAAAGCGAGTGGTGAAGTAAAGGCATTGTAAAGTGCTATACTAATCTTGGAGGGTGTTCTCGAGGTCGCAAACAAATACATGCATCGATTAAGTACGGAGAACACTGATCCGCGTTCACTTGGCTTCGTCGTTGCGGCGTTATTGTGGTTATTGCTTCCATTTCTTTTATAGCTCTAAATTTCAACTAAATTGCAATTGTTTCATAATTATTATATGGTCACGAGAAGAAAAGAGTACTTACTGCATCAAGCGTACACACAGAGCAATGCCCATTGACGGCGTCAATAGTGGTGCGGAGACGAAAGCAAACGATAGATGCACAACGCGATGAAACCAAAACCGAAACTTGGCATTGACAGGCTCCTGCTTCCAGGATGCACCTGGGTGTTCCACTTTCGCATATCGCCCATTGCTGCATGCTCCTCCAGAACCTAATTGGCTTACTTCTATTTAATTTTAGCATGATCAAATTCTGGGGAAAAAGACTAGGTGGCCACCCCTAACTCTGTCGTTTTTTGGAAGCTTTAACAGGGTCATGTCTTGCTATGCTAGCATTTCAGGTAAAAGTGATGCGGGCCCTCAAGGTCCTCACAGCTAAAGTGGAGGCCCAGTCCAACATTCTGGTGAGGTTGGAAACCCAGCTGAACACCCGCAAAGCTACCTCTGGACTCTCCATGGACGACGCAGCTTCTGAGCTGAAGAAGAGCTTGCCTCTCCAAACCCACGCTGCCCTAGAGGAACTTGAAAAGCTTATTGAAAATGAGGAGAATAAAACAGCCCTGGTAAGTTCTTTACGCTTTGGTTCCCCCTGCTGATTGTCTGCAATAATTGACCATCGTTATGACACTATAGAAATAGAGCCTAACAGATCACTGGGCATATTTATTATACTAGAAACTATTTCAGATTTAATTGCAGATATCTAATTACTGCAATGTCAGCAAAGCACAGAGTTGTCACAGACATTTTACCGAACATTTTTTTCTATTGAAAATGATTTGACTTAATGCAAAATAATTTTTACCATGTTCCAGGTCATATATTTGGGGCATATAAGTACAGCCCCATTACCTGTCAACGTGCGGAACGTAATGGCCAAAGTGATGGTCGACACCATGGCAGAGCAGTACTGCCTGACGGGACGGAAGGGCAAGAAGCCCTTTTCGATCTACAAGCTTCCCGCCATTGTATTGGGTGAGATAACGAAATAGGCCTAGTATGCTGTATTCATGAAGAAGCTAGTTTCTATTTTTTCTTGTAAACAAGCAATTCACATTTTTATCCACTGCTTTCCCTTATTCCACAGCTCAGTGGCATTGCACTTCTCAGAGTCTATCTAGTATCAATTTAAACAGGGTGCCCCAGCTAATACGACCCAAGATTTAAAAAAAAACTAAGTGCCCTATGCGAATAAAGTTATGTTAGCAAGCCTCTTCCAAAGGAGTATGTAATTGTTTACATAACCTAAATTAATTACGCTAACTCTTTAATGAATTCTTTAGTTGCCAAGGTTTCAATTTGAAAGGTAAGAGCTCCTTGAGAAACACCCGATTCAGGTGTTTACAATGCGATATGCATTGCGTGCCTCTTTTTATCGGCCCATATGATACCCCTAAAACATGACAATATACCACGTGACAGCGTGCCTCCCTAGTCACAGAGAATTTTCAAATTTCACGGGCATTCCTTAGAGGTCAGTAAAATGAATCACGTAAAGCATATCATGTAAACACCTCAGTTGGCTGTTTCTCAAGGCACTCTAAAACTGTCCAATCGGCAATTAAATAAATTATTATTTGGCCAAGTAAAAAATTACCTACACTTTTGCATGCACTTTTTAACAATATACAGTGTCATTCGCAAGGAGCCTTTAGTTTTTCCTAAATTTTTGCCTTGTTAGCTGGGACACCCTGTATAGAGCCCAAATTGACTCCAATGTATAAAGTATGTTAAGCTCAGCTGAATTTGTGGTTGTGTTAAGACCGTGACCCTAAAAAAAAAAAGATTATGAATTCAAACAATGGTTTGATTGCACGGATATTGAAGGCATTATACATGCCAGGGCAACCTCTGAACAAACAATCTGGCGAAGGGTTTATCGTCCAAGGGAGAGCAGCTAGGTTATCAGGCATTCACATAATGTACCCATGCCTGAGAGCACAATACCAAACACAAATTTGACACTTCTTGTTTTGACAAAATAACAGAAGCAAAAGCATTCAATTTCTGCAGAATGTTATGAACTTGCTCCTTTCAGTTTTGTCATTGGCCACTTCCATCCCTTCCCTTTGTACTGTGGAAACCTAATTTAACTCATGCTACATTGTTCCTTCATTGTGCTACACTTAATAGCATCTAATTCATGTTTGTGCAGAGGCGGTCCGAGTCCAAGTTAAAGATGCCACGGAGGCTGATGTTAACAAGGCCCTGGCTGACTGGTTCAGGAACGCTCCCGCACGTGTGAAGCGAAGGTGAGATTGATTGCTATATTTTAATTGGACTATAAACCTTGTAAGATGGTATATTTTTGAAACAGCAAAGTGAAACTTTCAAATAGACTACTCCATGATTTTATGCATTCCTCTTTTTCATTTTAGCCATCCTGCCAGCACAGAATAGAAGCCTGCAGACCTGCCCAACCTGAAGAGTTGTTCTTTCTTATTTTAAATAAACCTGCAAATGTCATGTTCCTTTTTGATAAGTGGTTGTTCAGTCATATTTCTATCGATGGTATTCACTGGCTGCCATAGCTGAGCCTGTTTTTGCTGAGTGCATGCTGATGGCAAGGTTCCATAGTTCTGCCTCATACATTTTACACCATCAATGTTCTTGGTAGACACTGAGTGGGAACTTGTTCTGAGCGTGTCCTGTAAACATGTTAAACTATAGTATCCAGCAAATACAGCCCCAGCATTGTTGACATTGCTTAAACGTTGCAATAATATTAAATATTTCTGTTCTGCAACGTAACAAAAGCGTTGCTATGACATTTTGTAACGTTACTAGAATGTTACCAGATAATATCACTGCAACGTTACAAAAAGAGGACATTAGTGACGTTCAGGTAACGTTGCCAAGTAACATTACTGCAACGTTCTTGAGATGTTTTGTGCTACCTGGGGTATAGAGCCCCGGGCAGCCATCTCCCAGGTGATCGGTGTCCAGTTCCAGCTAGGTTGTGGAACTGCAAATGAGGCGGTTCAGCTGGATCGCTGGCAACCAGCTGGACCGCCTTATATCGCAGCTCCATAATCCAGCTGGAAGTGGACTGATTTACGCCAGGAGCTGGTAAAGCAATAGTGCCAGCCAAGCCTTTCTTGCTATGGCACACTGCCTACCCCTTGTTGGGCTCCTTGTGGTGGGTGGTGCACCACTGCTTTTGAACTCTCTTCCCATCTTTGTAGGTCCAGCCAGAACAAATCCTGGCCCCGTCGGGCTCCATAGAAGTCATACCCGAAGCCGACACACTTGATGCTCCTGGTACTGCATTGCCGCGGTATCCAAAGCTTTGGTGATGCACTCAGAAACTGAGAAATAACTAGCAAGCGTCCTTTTCTTGTCTGCGTCTCTAGACCGGTGTAGCGGGAAATGCTTTCAGACTAAGAAGAGGACACTCGTGGTGCACCTCCTCGTAGAGGTTCACAACAGAGATCCAGAGTGATGCTTCACAGCACTGCAGACTCAACCTCCGACTACAGCGTCACCGCAACCCCCACCGCTACTACGCTGCGGGACATACGCGTCGTTAATTTGAAGATGACTGCTAGACACGCCGAAACGGAAATTCTAGAGGGCCTCTCAGCGAGGTGTACGCCGCCCTTGCCATCCGACATCCACCGACGTGACGGACGTGGAACACAAAACAAAACACATCGTAGACCGTTGCAACGACCACCTTCCGCAAGCTGTCAAGGCGAGGTTACCGCCATTTGTAGCTACAAGGCGTATCCCCAGCCGGCATTACCGAATCCATGGCAAGCTGCTTCGAGATGCCAGCGGTTCGCTAACCGCCCAGCTCGGAGCTGTCGCGGAATCTGGACACATGCGCAGGTGCTCCCAGCAGAAACATCTCGCAGATCACTGTGGGGAATGATCCAGCGTGCACTAACTGCGAAGCGAAGCCACGCTTGCATACATCTCGGCCCTGTTCTCTCTGGGGGGGAAGCAAGCAGAGGCAATACCCCATTCAGGCCAGTCTCAAAGAGAACATTCCATGCCACGAGGCAAAGAACGTGTCTTGTTCAGCTACTCACTGATGGAGCCCCATGCAGAGGCTGTGCACAGGGGACCTGCACGTGCCGATGGACGTCCCACGGGGCGCAGACATCTGCAAATGACCTGGGCGTGTGTCAAGGCCGGGGTCCCCCTCCACCTCTGGAGCGGTGCGGCACCGCCGCCCCGAGCTCTGGAGAAGATGTGGGCGTGCCCACACCCAGTGGGAGGCAGGGCTTGGCTGGCCACTTGCCTCCTCCCTCCCACTGCCCCCGCAGGGGCACCTGTGAAAGCAGGTGTTTGGTGAGTGGCGTCACCACGGACCCCGAGCCATGCGGGTTCGCCCGCCCACGTCTGGCTGTGCGTGGCTTTCCCGTGTCCGGGGAAAAGGGCATCCTGGTGGTTGAGCCGAGCCCGGGGTAGGTTTGGACCCTTCGGGGCCCCCGGGTGAGGCAATACACCACTTCGGCCCCCGCTTCTCGTAGACGGGAGTCCTGGTAAGGCCCGGCCAGGATGATTCAGTCTAGTCGCCACTCCTTCTACTATCCCCTCCCTTCTTTCACCTTTGTCTTCTCCTTCTTTTCACTCTTCTCACTTCTCTTCTTTCCTTTTTCAACTTCTTTGGTGGCAAGGGCTAACCTTGGGTGGTGACAGATACCCTCGTCCAGATCCACACTTGGTTATAGTTTCTGGGTAGCGCTAATAGAGTAATGCTTCCAGCAAAGCCATATTTGTTATGGGGTGTTACCTATTCCCTTGTTGGGCTCCGTGGTGGGCGGCGCGCCACAGATTCCGAACACCCTTTGCCTTTTTATGGCGTCCCTCTCTTCTAAACCCCGAGCAGAGCGACCCCCAAAAGGGTTCGCCCCGCTCCCCCTACTTTCGAAAAAGCTAATGAACCAGAAAAGTATCCTCGATTTCTTGTAGTTCACTCTACAACTGACACTGTGCATTTGTCTAAAGTTTCTCCCTTTGTCATTGCAAAGCATTTGGAACAAATAATTGGAAAATGCTATAAGGCAAAGAAGCTTGCTGGAGACCTCCTTGTTGAGGTTGAAAATAAGCCACAGAGCACAGCACTCTTGAAGATGACAAGCCTGGGAGACTACCCGGTTACTGTCACCCCACATCGTACCCTAAATACTGTTCGTGGTGTCATCTCAGAAGATGACCTTCTCGAATGCAGTGAAGACGAGATCCTCGAAGGTTTGCGCAAGAGTGCTGTTGTTGCCGTTAGACGTATAACCTTAAAACGTGATGGACAAGAAAAACCAACCCGACATCTCATACTCACGTTTGAACTCCATGCTCTCCCGTCCACCGTGAAGGCAGGATACTTGAACTGCAGAGTCCGCCCTTTCATTCCAAATCCTCAGCGGTGTTTCCGTTGCCAGCGTTTTGGGCATGGTTCCCGAAACTGCCGCGGCCGAGAAACGTGTGGAAAGTGTGGTGGTACCGACCATGTAGCGGACATCTGTGAAAATGAACCGAAATGTGTAAACTGTAGCGGAGCTCACCCTGCTTTCTTCTCGCTCTTGTCCAAAATGGAAAGAGGAAAAAGATGTCTTGACTTTCAAAGTAAAACATAACCTTAGTTACCAAGCAGCCAAAGAACAGCTTGCCTTTCAGGCAAGGGGTTCTTATGCCCAGGCAGTGCAGAGGGGACCCCCACTGCCTACGGCATCTGTGGAGACACAGACTTCCCCGGAAGACTTGTCCTCTCCACAGGGGTCCTCTTCCAAACCTCTGAAGATGACGCACACTCTGTTACCTTCATGTTCTAAGAGTGCTGTGCCCTCCAAGGAGGGTGCCACTCCGTCCAAGGTGCCGGAGGTGCCATCAATGGCACTAGCTGGCCCTTCTGGCAGGGGTCGAGGGCTCCCTCCCCGTGCCCCCAGCAGCAACCAGAAGCCCAGGCGGACAGAACAACCTCCTCCGCCCAAGGGTTCAACGCTCTCGTTGGATGAAAAATGGACGAGAGCCTACCGCTTTCTGAAGATGACCAGTCTCTTCCTGAAGCAGAGTCTCTTCCTTTGGTCTCCTCTGAGGTTGTAGGACGACCAAAAGACACTGCTAAGAAAAAGCAATCCCACGAATTGAGGCACCGAAAGCCCCTTAAATTTATGTCTTAGCTTTCTCTGGTATATATATGTATATATAACGATCTGACTTCCTTTTAGAATACCAATGTCTCTTTTTTCCAATGGAACTGTAGAGGCCTCCTTCCTAACTATGACGATGTGAGCCAGCTACTAGATGATCATGGCCCCGTTGCATCTTGCTTGCAGGAAACACATCTAAAAGCAAGCCACACTAACATATTAAAGTATTTCCAGGTGTTTCGCAAGGACCGGATACAAGCAGTTCATCCATCTGGAGGCGTTGCAGTTGTAGTGCAACGCTCAATTCCATGTAGCGAAGTGACTCTGCAGACTTCGCTGGAGGCTGTGGCAGCTCGCATTTTGTTAGATCGTATAATTACAGTTTGTTCTTTATATATACCCCCGGCTATCAGCTAAAGATTGAAGAGCTTGAAGACCTTGTTAGTGAGCTTCCACCACCTTTCTTACTTTTGGGAGATTTTAATGCACACAATCCTTTGTGGGGAGTGGCAGACGAGATCCCAGAGGGGCTCTCATTGAACGCTTTCTTCTTTCCTCGGGATTGTGTCTACTTAACACAAATGAAGCCACATATTTTAGTTCAGCAACTCACACCTTCACTTCCATTGACCTATCTATTTGTCATCCATCATTATTCCCATTGCTTTCATGGAAGGTCATCCCAAATCCTCACGGAAGTGACCACTTTCCCATCATTTTAGAATTTAACCATCTTCCCATGACAGTCCCCACGCGCTCTCCTCGTTGGAAATTCGAAAACGCCGACTGGTCAACTTTCAAAGAATCGTCTCTTTTGGCATGCACATCACTTGACGGTCTCGATATCGACAGAGCCACTGAACATATCACTCAGCACATTTTACAGGCTGCCATTCTTTCCATCCCCATGACGTCCTCGCATCTACCCAGGAGACCTAAGCCCTGGTGGAACAAAGATTGCCGATTGGCCAAAAAAGAACAAAATCGAGTATGGGGTATTTTTAGGCGCTATCCTACAACACACAATCTTATTGAATTTAAAAGAAAAAGGGCCCAGGCGAGGTGGATTCGAAGGCAAGCGAAGAAAAAAGTTTTAGGGGGTACGCTTCCTCAATTAACAGCACTATACCTGCGAAGGAAGTCTGGGATCGCGTTCATAAAATTGACGGCTCTTACCGGGCATTCACTATCCCACTCCTGAGTCGAAATGGAGTGTGTCCTGCAAGTCTTGAGGAACAGGCCAACATCCTCGGTGAGCATTTCGAGTATGTCTCCAGTTCCCAACATTACACTCAGACGTTTCAGCGACACAAGATAAATGCAGAAAAAAACGCTGTTATCACATCAGGTGGCACGCACGAACCCTATAACACTCTTTTACATTATATGAACTTCAAATGGCACTTATTTGTTCCAAACAAACTGCCCCTGGACCAGATGGTATTCATTATAAAATGCTTGAACATCTTCATCCATCCACTATGGAGCTAATTTTGTACCTTTTTAATAGAGTTTGGCTCGAGGGCCACTTTCCATCCTCTTGGAAGATTGCTATCGTTGTACCAGTGCTGAAGCCCGGAAAAGATCCCTCTTGTGCATCTAGCTTCAGACCAATAGCTCTAACTAGCTGTCTTTCCAAGACATTAGAAAGGATGATTAACAAGAGACTCATGTTTTTTCTAGAACGAAACAACTGCCTTGATAAGTTTCAGTGTGGCTTTCGTTCAGCACGGTCCACTGTCGATCATCTCGTCCGCTTTGAGACCTTCGTACGTGAGGCGTTTGTCAACAGGCAACAGTGTCTCTCCATCTTCTTTGATTTGGAGAAGGCATACGACACAGTCTGGCGTTACGGCATACTGCACGATTTATTCGATCTTGGTTTCCGTGGCCGAATGTTGAGGGCTATACAGAGTTACCTGCAGCACCGTACTTTCCGCGTGAGGCTGGGGAAAACTCTCTCTAAGGAGTTTTTACAGGAAAATGGAGTCCCTCAGGGGGTGTACTGAGTGTCACTCTTTTTATCGTCAAACTTAATTCCATTGGCCGTGCAATTCCTCCTTCGGTGCACTATTCTTTATATGTTGATGATCTCCAGATCTCCGTTTCATCCTGTAATTTCTCAATCTGTGAACGTCGCGTCCAACTTGCGGTTAATAATTTGGTCAGATGGGCCGATACAAATGGTTTTAAATTTTCTCCCGAAAAAACAGCTTGTGTCAACTTTACCCGTCGACGTGGTGTTCTTCAGGAACCGTCTTTGAACATGTATGGTTCTCCTATTGTTGTAAAAAATGAACACAAGTTTTTGGGCCTTGTGTTCGATTCCAAGTTGACTTTTGTTCCACACATTAAGAGCTTAAAACTCAAGTGTCTTAAATCTCTGAACATCCTTAAGGTCTTGTCACACGTATCATGGGGCTCTGACCGGCTGTGTCTGTTGCGTATCTATCGGTCAGTCATTCGCTCTCAGCTTGATTATGGTTGTATTGTCTATAACTCTGCTCGGGCATCAGTTCTAAAGATGTTAGATCCTATCCATCATCAGGGACTGCGATTGGCTACTGGTGCATTTCGCACCTCCCCAGTGCTTAGCCTTTACGCGGAAGCAAACGAACTGTCCCTTGAGTATAGGAGGTTTTCCCTGGGTTTTATGTACTCTGTCAGGGTGCGCTCTGTCGCGGAGCACCCCGTTCGAGATAATATTGAGACCATCAAGTTCCAACGCACATTTGAAAACAAACCTTCCATAGTCCCCCCTTTTTCTATGAGGAATAATTCTGCAGCACAATCTGTTGGGATGGAGGCAAAGCCTCAGCTAGTTCAGTACCCAGCAGATATAGCTCCATGGAACAACTGCCACATACATTGCGACCTCACACTGACCAAGTATAACAAAAAGAATGTTCCACAGGAAGTCATAAGGCAGGACTTCTTTGAGCTTCAGACCAAATATCACGAGTATGCCAGTTTTTATACTGACGGGACAAAGAAAGACTCGGTAGTAGGCTGTGCTATGGTGGGACCATCGGTAAATCAGGTGAAGAGAATAAATTCAAAAGCCTCTATACTAACAGCAGAGCTTTATGGTTTACTGCTGGCTGTTGATTACATAATCAAAAAACGACTTTCTCACGCTGTACTCTACACCGACTCTTTAAGCTCTCTGAAGGCTGTCACATCAGTGAACCGTGTAAAAAACCCACTGGTTTCTGAGTTAAAGCACAAGATTACCCTGGCTGCTAAGAAAAATCTTGACATAGTCTTATGCTGGGTCCCTAGCCATGTTGGCATTCCTGGAAATGAAGCGGCTGATTGCGCAGCCAGTTCTGCTAATGATAGAGAAATTGATACACACCAAATACCCTACAAAGATTACCACAACTCTCTGAAACGTTGCATCAAAGCAAAGTGGCAGCTGCAGTGGAACAATGAAACTGACAACAAACTACATGCAATCAAACCTTTTCTAGGCGAGTGGGAGAGTGCCCGACATCGAGAGCGCTTTTATGAAGTCGTACTCTGTAGGTTACGAATCGGTCATACTCGTCTCACACATGGACACCTCTTGAGCGGGGAGGATGCCCCTGAATG
The DNA here is from genome assembly GCA_037355805.1 of Ixodes ricinus. NCBI lineage: Eukaryota > Metazoa > Arthropoda > Arachnida > Ixodida > Ixodidae > Ixodes > Ixodes ricinus. Next base: position 28,938 of record JAZHYW010027333.1, on the reverse strand, counting down.
TGTGCACTGTAACCTACCTCTCAGTATTATGCACATACTCATTGAATGCCCTATGTATGACCAATGCCGGTATAAACACTTCTCACTGCTTTATAAAGAACACATTCCATTACATCTTGCCCTACTACTAGGTGACGAACCGCTCATTCCATACAGTTGTGTTTTTAATTTCCTCACAGATATCGGCCTTCTACACCGACTGTGATTTTACTTTCTATCCTAAATTCATTGTCATATTGTTTACACTTATACACATTCATGTCCATGGTTTTATTATATATTTCGCTACTATAGCTCTTTCCTCTTCTTAAACCCGAATTGCAATAGTCTAAGCTTGGCGCAATATAGCCTTAGTTGCTGATGCGCCATAAACCCCCAATCAACCAATCTCTCCCACTGCCCTGCCCCCAAAGGACGGGGTATGACACCCCGCCCTTCTGGTACCCAGAGGAACCCTGGCCTGCCAACCAAGCCAGCGGCATCCAAGGGTCAGCCATTGGCAGCAACCACCGACGAGCCAATGGATCAAAGTGGGCCCAAGTCCGACGAGGACAGGTCCATGTCGGGGTCGGAGTGTTCTCTTCCTGGCACTGGTGGACCCACCAGTGAGCAGAAGGTGCCACTAAAAAGAAAAACACTCCTTGTATAAAGATTGATTTTAAGACCTGAAAATATATTCCTTGTCTGTATTTTAGCTTTCCTTCATTTTTACGTTTTTAGCTTTTAGACTTCACTCTTTTAAATTATGGCCTGCATTATGCAGTGGAACTGCAGAGGTCTTTTCTGTAATTTAGATGATGTGAAGCTCTTGTTGCAGAGGCATGAACCCTCTGCATTTTGCCTGCAAGAGACTTACCTCAAACCACCCAACAGCAACTTTCTTAGATCATATCACGTCTACAGGAAGGACCGCGTGACTACCTCTGGTGCTTCCGGTGGAGTTGCTATTGTTGTAGACAGTGGTACTCCTGCCTGTGCGGTCCCCCTAGACACGCCTCTGGAGGCCGTTGCGGTGAGGTTGCTACAGCAACGCCTTATTACAATTTGCTCCATTTACATCCCCCTTCATTTGCCCTGGTACTCGCCCAACTTGAAACTTTAGTCGATCAGCTACCTGAACCCTTTATTTTAATGGGCGATTTTAATGCACACAACCCCCTCTGGGGCAGTGTCCGAACTGACACTCGAGGTTCTGTTGTGGCGCGGTTTTTATCTCTCAGAGAAGTATGTGTACTAAATACAGGAGAGCCAACATATTTTAGTTCTGCTAATCGCTCCTTTTCTTGCATTGACCTCACTATTTGTTCCGCTGCACTTTCTACAGATTTTATTTGGAATGTATTGGATAACCCTTATGGAAGCGACCATTTCCCGGTGTATCTTACTCCCTTAGAAATCCTGCCCAGGCTGCCTTGTCGCTCCCCCGTTGGAAGATCTCTTCAGCAGATTGGGACCTTTTTCAGTCAAATATCCCTTCTTCCCTGGATCTTTTCGCAAGCGGCCTCCGTGGACGATAAAAATGCTCTCATAACAACAGCAATTGTTGAGGCAGCCCGTTTGTCCATCCCACAGACATCCGGCAAGCTGCCGAGGACGTCCAAAACCATGGTGGGATAATGAGTGTAAAGAATCCCGAAACCGCCAAAACTGTTCTTGGGCAAGATTTAGGAGGTATCCCACTTCCGGAAACCTCTTGGCATTTAAGCAATTACGTGCAAAAGCCCGCTATATTAGGAAACGGGCAAAAAGGAGATCCTTTTGCTCGTATGCATCTTCTATTAATAGTTTCACACCAGCGAAGATTGTCTGGGACAGAGTAGGTAGAATGGATGGTGACTACCATCCTTTCTCAATCCCCTTGCTGTTAGACGAGAAGGGAGAAGCATTTTCATCACTATATGAACAAGCCAATGCACTGGGTAGGCACTTTGCACAAGTCTCTAGTTCTGAAAATTACACTGCAGAGTTCCTGCAGTTGAAGTCCAAGCGCAGAGAATTCCGATTCGTAGGTCAGAAGATTGCACTGAAGAATACAATTGTCCTTTTTCCCTTGTCGAGCTTCGTCGAGCTCTTGCTGCTGCAAAGCCTACATCCCCTGGGCTTGATGCAATTCACCCTAGCATGCTTTCTCACCTACCTGAAACATTTCTAGTCATTCCCCTCCAGCTTTTTAACATCATCTGAGGCGAAAGGGAAATTTCCTAGCACCTGAAAACAGGCTATTGTCATCCCCATCTTAAAACAAGGAAAGAACAGAAGTAAAGCCACGAGCTACAGGCCAATTGCCCTTACTAGCTGTTTGGGGAAAACTTTTGAGCGGCTGGTTAACAGCAGGCTAATCTACATACTGGAAAAGAATAAACTACTAAGCAATTTCCAGTGTGGCTTCCGCACTTCCAGGTCTACTGTTGACCACCTGGTACGTCTTGAGACGACGGTTCGCGAGGCTTTCATAAATAAACAATTTTGTCTGTCTGTATTTTTCGACCTTGAAAGAGCTTACGACACCGCCTGCCGGTACGGCATACTCCAGGACCTTATCTCGTAACATAAAAGGGAGAATGTTCAACTGCATTGCTGACTTTCTGCAGGATCGTAGCTTTCAGGTACGCCTGGGAGCTACAATCTCCGACCCTTTCCCCCAGGAGAATGGCGTGCCGCAGGGCTGTGTCTTAAGCGTCACTCTTGTTCATTACAAAGATAAATTCTCTATCTCAAGTAATTCCGCCCACGATCTCTCATTCTCTTTACGTCGACGATGTCCAGGTTTGTTTTTCTTCATGTAGCTTAGCTATCTGTGAGCGTCAAGTTCAACTTACAGTAAACAGGATGAGTAGGTGGGCTGACCAGAACGGCTTCCGGTTTTCTGCCGAGAAGACTGTGAGCTGTTTGTTTCTCTCGGAAACGAGGAATGTCTCCCGAGCCATCATTGTATATCAAAGGTGTTCAACGCCGCGTGGGCAGGCGGGCATCGGGCGAGAGATAGAAGGACGACAGCGGTGACTGACTCTCCGAACCAGAACTGAACTTTATTCTCGAACCTTCTCAATTATATAGATGTGGACTCACAGCTAGCGCCATCTCGGGAGACACAGAGTTAACCCGGTAACACACGGTTAGCGACCCCTACATCTCCCCTCCTGGAGAGTTACTAGAGGGCGTTTTCAGATAAGATCAGACAACCATATCCGGTGACCATTTTTAATTTTCATGAAAAAATATATTTTGCTGGCTTTATGCCCAGAAGCATAAAACCAATCCTTGATTTCGGAAAAAAAAATTTCTTTGTGAAAAAAATTTGTAAGCACCTACTCAGTCTCGTGCGCGTTTTGCGTATCGCGCGATGTTGACATTTCGGGCGGCTTTCCCCAAAAAACTGTTCTGGCTACGGGGCCTGAAATATTCACTGACAAATTAGGCATAGGAAGGATTGACAAAAGTATTAATCACCGAGTATTAGGGCAGTTATTTTGAGAAAAAATCGCAAACACGGCTACATCGCACAATAACGCTCTGGATTAAAGAATATTTTTCTCCGCATCTATAAAAACTTAAAGTCTTCAATCTTTGCCAGTGTGTTGCCCTGTATATTGTTCATCTTTGTGTAAAATATTGCTGTCCTGGTTAGTGGATAAATTTACAAGAATTGCTCACACAGGGGCGTTTAACTAAAAATGCATTACTTTGAAAATCATCTTAAAAAAGGGCCATCTTTAATTTTCTTTAAACTCACTGAAATTAACGTTTATATTATGCACTAACAGATTCTGCAAAAACATGATGCAATATTTGTGTGGCTTTCAAGTTATAAAGCGAGAAACATGGCCAAATTGACGCTAACGTGTTGCCATAAATGGGGCGTGCACATACCCGTTCGTCACAATTTCTATTATTATTAAAACGTGTAAAAAATGCTACAGGGTGGTCAGGAAAAGTCAAATTGACAGCAGAGAGGTGGAAGGTAGTTTTGAAGGGAAAATTCCTAATACATTTTCGTACAGCCGACCCAAAAATGCCCATGGGCCGGAGCGATCGAGGCGCGCCACCCTGTAAGATGCTTCGCGGTGCCTGTTTGAACAGCTGGCGTATAGCGTTTCCGTCTACGCTGACATGCAGGAAGCAAACTGGAGTGACTTTGCAAACAGATCAGCCTACAACCTTGGCGGTAACATGATATAGGAAGAAGGGCGCGGCATAACCTGAACCTCGCCGCCTGTGAGCGCCGATAGATCCGCCGCCAAGAGGTCGGGCCGCACAACCGTAGAAAATAAAAATACATTAAAAAAAATATTTGCGATTGAATGAGAATGTTTGTAACTTGATTTATAAGACAACGGTGTGGAGAATCGTGAAATCCAATTTGGGTCTGCCCATGTGACCTACGTAAGTGATGGTGCAACAAGCCACTTTGAGAACAAGTACCAACTACACGAGCTGCAGAGCCACAAATACAAGTCAGCGAGGTGTATTTTTTTCCGCAGCTTGACATGGCAAGAGTGCCTGTGATTGAATCAGGGGTCGTGTCAAGCACCAGACGATCGGGTACGCCACCTGACGGCCCACCAAGTAGGTGATCAAGTGCGTCAGAGATGGTTGCCCCACTGAACACTAAAATGCCGGAGCGACGAAACTAATCCACCTCCCGAAGCTGCAGCGTCAAAGCGTTCAGGGACATAAAAGTAAGGTCTGAGACTCTGTTTCCGTTGTGCGTGGGAATTGGCCCTGCTCACTTCTGGCAATGTACGCGGTCTGCGAAACTTCGCCGCTACAGCTGTTTTAGCAAGAACAGTAGCCTACAGAAAAGCATATATTTAAAAGTAAAGCCTCCTATGGCTGCGAAAAACAGATCAGCAGGTCGCGAGCTTGCGGTGCCACTGAGAAGAAACGAACAGTGATCGCTGCAGGCCAACCGAGAAACAAATTCCTTTCGGAATGCCAGGAGAGCGCCGTGACTACTCAAGTCAGCGTTGCGCGCAGAAAAATTCACGTAATAAGCTCGAATGTACTTAGGATCTGATTAATTAAACTAGTTTCAATTGTACAGCTTTAAACAGGTGTTCTTTCTTATCACGATTTAAGCGTCAGCAATGACCTCCCACGAAGGGTAGGTCTCAGAATTCATGATCCGAAATCTGTATTTAAATTGTTGGACTTGTGCTTCAAACTCACCTGTAATCTTTTGTATGAATTCTAATTTTTGCGAATTCCTGTCAGTGCTTTCTCTTCTACAGACTTCCCAGTTGCTCGACCCCTTGCCCTTGTTTGAAATTGGCAACGTGCTATCTTTCTCCACTCCGTTACGTCAATTTTGTATATTTAAACCCTGTGAAATAAAAACAACATTGCAATGCATTTTGAAGGGTCTGATGGGACAGAATATGAGCCTTGATCTGTGAAAAGTAGAGAAAAATTGCGATGGCCTTCATTTTAAACTGATTTTCAATTATTATGAAATCGGTAACCTGTTTAAATTTCAGTGTATTTATTTTAGAAAGTTTATTGTTTTCAATTTCAATGACAATTTATGCAAATATGTAAACAGACGTTGAAATCATTTAAACAATTGAAATTTCCAGTCTTTTAAGATCCGGATCATAAAGGTCTAAATTGCTTCGTAATCAATAATACATGTTTACGTCCTTTTATTTTATGTAGGTCTCGCACAAAAATATTAAACCTAAGACGACAATAGTTTTTCTTTAATAAATATCCAAAGGATGATTTCTGCCAAAAATCGCATAAAAACGAAAGCGTATACCGATCAGCTTTGACTTGTGATTCTTTTTTCCTCAAGAGAAATTTTATTTTCGCAAAAATGTTTGAATATGCTTTTGCGCTTGCACGACAAGTAAAACATATCCTTTGCTAAAACTAAAAAAAAAAAATGTCAGCGGGACATGGTCGTTCGATCTATCGGGAACTTGCCCAATACAAACAATCTCAGGCAATCATATTTTTTTTGCTTTTAAGTATCTTTTTTATTTTCTACGCGTCGTGCGGCCCGCCACTGCGGCGGATCTATAGGGGCTCACAGGTGGCGCAGGGTTCAGGTTCTACCGCGCCTCTCTCCTATATCATGCTACTGCCAAGGTTGTAGGCTGATCTGTTTGCAAAGTCACTCCGGCTGCTTTCTTCACATCGCGTAGACGGAAACGCTATACGCCAGCGCTGTTGAAACAGGCACCGCGAAGCATCTTACAGAGGTGGTGCGCCTCGATCGCTCCGCGGCCTATGGGCATTTTCAGGTCGGTTGTACAGCAAACTGTATTACGGATTTCCTTTTCAAAACTACCGTCCACCTCTGTGCTGTCAATTTGTCTTTTCTGACCACCCCGTAGCATTTTAACATGTTTTAATAATAATGAAATTGTGAAGAACGGGTATGTGCACGCCCCATTTATGGCAACACGTTAGCGTCAATTTGGCCATGTTTCTCGCTTTATAACTTCAAAGCCACACAAATATTGCATCATGTTTTTGCAGACTGTGTTAGTACATATTATAAACGTTAATTTCAGAGAGTTTAAAAAAATTAAAGATGGCCTTTTTTTTAAATGATTTTCAAAATAATGAATTTTTAGTTTAATGCCCCTCTGTGAGCAATTCTTGTAAACTTCTCCGCTAACCAGGACAACAATATTTTACGCAAAGATGAACAATATACAGGGCAACACACTGGCAAAGTTTCAAGACCTTAGCTTTTATAGATATGGAGAAAAATATTCCTTTAATCCAGAGCGTTATTGTGCAATGTGCCGTGTTTACGAATTTTTTCCTCAAAATAACTACCCTAATACTCGGTGATTAATACTTTTTGTCAATCCTTCCTATGCCTAATTTGTCAGTGAATATTTCAAGACCTGTAGCCAGAACAGTTTTTTGGCGGAAGCCGCCCGAAATGTCAACATCGCGCGATACGCAAAACGTGCATGACACTGAGGTGTGCTTACAAATTGTTTTCGCAAAGGCGAAATTTTTTTCCAGAAAACAAGGATTGGTTTTATTCTTCTGGGCATAAAGCCAGCAAAATATATTTTTTTCATCGAAATTAAAAATGGTCACCGGACATGGTTTCTCGATCTTATCTGAAAACGCCCTAAAACAAAACAAGTTCACAAATTGAGCCGTCGTGGCGGCTTGACCACGCGACCACAACGAGTCCTTGTGACTCCTTGCGGTGAGCAGCCCGCAGTTGACGACTCCGCTGGTAAGGCTGCTTCAGGTCGGGGTCGTGGAGACTGCCCCGCTGGTCCCCCGCAGGGGGCACCTGTGAAAGCAGGTGTTTGGAGGGTGGCGTCTCCACGGACCCCGAGCCATGCGGGTTCGCCCGCCCACGTATGGCTGTGCGTGGCTTTCCCGTGTCTGGGGAAAAGGGCATCCTGGTGGTTGAGCCGAGCCCGGGGTAGGTTTGGACCCTTCGGGGCCCCCGGGCGAGGCAATACACCACTTCGGCCCCCGCTTCTCATAGACGGGAGTCCTGGTATGGCCCGGCCAGGATGATTCAGTCTAGTCGCCACTTCTACTATCCCCTCCCTTCTTTCACCCTTGTCTTCTCCTTCTTTTCACTCTTCTCATTTCTCTTCTTTCCTTTTCAACTTCTTTGGCGGCAAGGGCTAACCTTGGGTGGCGACAGACCCCTTGTCCTAAACCACACTTGGTTATAGTTCCTGGGCAGTGCTAATAGTTTAACGGTTCCAGCAAAGCCCTTTTTGTTATGGTCCGTTAACTATTCCCTTGTTGGGCTCCGTGGTGGGCGGCACACCACAGGTTCTGAACACTCTCCGCCTCTTATGGCTGCCCCTCCTCCTAAACCCAGCTCACGACAGCCCTGGAAAAGGCGCTGCCTTGAGCACAAAACCATAGAAAAAGACCCTCCTGTGGAAAACTTCACCAAGTTCTTTGTTGTTCACTCTTTAGATGAACAAAGACCCGTTGCAAAGATATCGCCTTTTGTTGTGTCGAAGGTCTTAGAACATCTTATCGGGTTCTCTTATAAGGCCAAGAAACTGCACTCTGGAGACCTCCTCGTTGAGGTCAATACAAAACTCCATAGCGAAGCATTGCGCAGGCTCACAAACATCGTCGATGTGAAAGTGTCGGTGAGTCCTCACCGCACACTCAACTGCATCCGTGGAGTCCTCTCCGAGGACGACCTTCTGGAAGCAAGTGAAGAGGAACTCCTTGAAGGACTAAAAGGCGCCGGCGTTGTCGCTGCAAAACGTATTATGTTCCGTAAAGATGGCAAAGAAACTCCATCAAGACACGTCATCCTGACCTTCGAGAAACATTCCCTCCCCGCAACAGTAAAAGCAGGTTACCTGAATTGCCGCATTCGTCCCTACATCCCCAACCCGCAACGTTGTTTCCGCTGCCAACGATTTGGCCATGGATCACGGAGTTGCAGAGGAAGAGAGACCTGTGCTAAGTGCGGAGGTCAGGATCATGTCGCTGACATCTGCGACGCGGTGGCCCGCTGCAGTAACTGCACTGGACCACACCCAGCCTACTCCCGCACTTGTCCTCTGTGGAAACAAGAAAAAGAAATTCTTTCTCTAAAAGCCAAGGAAAATATCTCGTACCCAGAGGCTAAGAAAAGGTTGTCGTTCCTCTCAAAGGGAGGCTATGCCGAGGTGGTGCGCAGGGGCCCTGCACCACGCTCGGAGTCGAGGGCCACCCAGGTCTCCCCGGAGATGCTGGCAATGACCCTCAAGGCCCCAACCCCAGAACACAGGCAGCAGCCCCCTCAGACACCCCGAGGGAGCACGCACGCTGCCCCCTCACAGAGTGGGACGGCGGCAGCCGTGCCCACTGTCTCTCCTGGGCTCTCCTCGAGGGAGAAGGAGCGAAGCTCTCGCCCCAACTCGCTTGAGAAGGGCTCTTCTTCTAGGGAGCGGCGTGACTCTCGCACCGCCCCTGGCTCCAATGGAGTGGAACCGATGGAGCAGGACAATTTGCCCAGCTCCTCCTCCACTCCACCCTGTGGATCGGGCCGAGAGCGGCAACTGCCCTCTCGAATACCCGATCAATCGAAGCCTGCAGGCAAGCCTGCCTGCAAAACTCGGGAGATGGAAGCAGCAGCTGAGGCTGCTGATCCGTCCACAAACCTGTCTGACCTCGAAGACACGGACTGGCAGACCCCAAAAGCCAAGCACAAAACAAAAACGCCCGTTAAGCCTCCTAAATGAACTCACTACCCAAGGCGTTTAATTTTACCCCATGCATTTTTCCTCATGTACATACCCCATATATTTTAATTTTGGAGCTCTCCAATTTCACATTGTCTACTTTTTTATGTGTATTGCACTGCGATAAATATTTTGAGGCTAGAATAACCTGGCTTTTTAATATTAATTTTATTATTTATTTTTAGTGGTTCTCCGAAATTATGTCCACATTTTAACGACCTTTTAGCTTCACACATTTTATGGCGGGAGGCTTTTTACAGTGGAATTGCAGAGGACTTTTTCACAACCTGGATGACGTTCACTCCTTGCTTCAGGAGTACACGCCCTCTGCAGTTTGTCTCCAGGAGACGTATTTGGGACCGTCGAACAATAATTTTTTGCGATCATTTCAAGTCTTTCGCAAAGATCGCATAACAACGTCTGGCAGTTCCGGAGGAGTTGCCATTGTCGTGGACGGCACGGTGCCAGCTGTTGAAATCTCTTTGAACACTTCTCTGGAGGCTGTTGCAGTACGGTTGATGTTAGATCGCCTCATTAGCGTATGCTCCCTCTACGTACCCCCTTCATCTTCCCTGACGCTGTCCGATCTTGAACACCTTGCAGACCAGCTTCCAGAACCCTATGTTCTCCTAGGAGATTTTAATGCCCACAATCCGCTCTGGGGAAGCCAACGGGTCGACAGCCGAGGATCTGTTGTAGAAAGGTTTCTCTCCCGAAGAGCTGCCAGTCTCCTAAATACTGGTGAAGCCACATATTTCAGCTCGACTCACCAATCGTTTTCCTGCATTGACCTATCTATTGTTTCTTCATCCATGCTCACAAATTTTACTTGGACTGTCCTGAACAACCCACGTGGCAGCGACCACTTCCCTATCCGTCTTATTCCCATAGAGCCCCCACCTATTCTTCCCTGCTCTCCCCCTCGGTGGAAACTTTCTAGAGCAAACTGGGAACTTTTCCGGGAATATGTAACATCGTCCGTCCTGCCTGTAGCACACTCTATTGATGAAGAAAATGATATCATCACTACTGCCATTGTTGACGCAGCTCGTGCTGCTATCCCACAAACATCGGGTAAGCTACCCAAGCGTCCAAAACCTTGGTGGGATAGCGAGTGCCGAAAGTCAAGAAATCGCCAGAATTGCGCTTGGGCAAAGTATCGGCGGTATCCCACCCCCACCAACCTTCTAGCATTCAAGCGCCTGCGAGCAGAAGCCCGCCGTGTCAGGAGACAAGCGAAACGGCGTTCCTTTCACTCGTATGCTTCTTCGATTAATAGGTTTGCTCCAGCCAAGATTGTGTGGGACAGGGTAAGGCGAATGGATGGTGATTACTCCCACTTTTCAATACCCCTGCTGTCAGCCGACGATGGAGAGGCGTTTTCAACTTTGCAGGAACAGGCCGATGCACTGGGTAGACATTTTGCGCAGGTCTCCAGCTCGGGGAATTATACTGAAAACTTTTTACGCTTTAAAACCAAAGCTGAGAAGGTCCCAATCCGCCGATCTGATAGCTGTGCCGAAGAATATGACCGACCTTTTACTCTCTCTGAGCTGCATCGAGTTATTGCCTTAGCAAAAACCACATCCCCTGGGGTTGACGACATTCATTACACTATGATCTCTCACCTACCCGAAACATTCCTTGTCACTCTCCTCCAGTTCTTCAACAGAGTGTGGGCAGAGGGGAAGCTGCCGAGCGTGTGGAAAAGGGCTATTGTCATCCCTATCTTCAAACCAGGAAAAGACAGAAGTAAAGCCTCCAGCTACAGGCCTATAGCCCTGACTAGCTGCCTGGGTAAGACATTTGAGCGGCTGGTTAACAATAGGCTCATCTTCATTCTGGAACGGAACTCCCTTATAAGCAATTTACAGTGTGGCTTTCGTGCTGCCAGGTCCACTGCCGATCACCTCGTACGATTGGAAACGGCCATCCGAGAGGCCTTTATAAACAAGCAGTTTTGCCTTTCAGTATTTTTTGACCTTGAAAAGGCTTACGATACCACTTGGCGGTACGGTATCCTTCAAGACCTTATCAAGCTGAATATAGGTGGGAATATGTTTAATTGCATTGCAGACTTTTTGCAGGATCGCACCTTTCAGGTGCGATTGGGAACAACCCTTTCGTCATGTTTCATCCAGGAGAATGGAGTCCCACAAGGATGTGTCCTGAGCGTTACCCTCTTTCTTATCAAAATCGACTCCCTGTCCCGAGCAATACCACCTTCGGTCTCCTACTCGCTTTATGTTGATGACGTCCAGGTCTGCTTTTCGTCATGTAATTTAGCTATCTGTGAGCGCCAAATCCAAGTAACCATTAATAAAATGAGTAAATGGGCTGATGAGAATGGTTTCAAGTTTTCTGCTGAAAAGACCGAGGCTGTTTGTTTCTCCCGGAGAAGGGAATGTTTCCCGAACCATCGCTTCATATAAATGGCACACCCCTCCCCGTCCGACCGGAACACAGATTCCTCGGTGTGACGTTTGACAGCAAGCTGACTTTCGGCCCCCATATTAAGGCACTGAAGCTGAAATGCCAGCAGAAACTAAACATTCTAAAAGTTCTTTCACATCGCACCTGGGGCGCGGACAGGGTATGTCTTTTACGGATTTACAGGGCTGTAGTGCGCTCTACCTTGGATTATGGAAGCATTGTCTACGGATCTGCGAAACCATCCACCCTCAAAATGCTTGATCCCATTCACCACCAGGGGATCCGTTTGGCAACGGGGGCATTCCGTACGTCGCCGGTACTTAGCCTGTACGCTGAATCGCATGAGTGCTCACTCGAGAGACGTAGACTTTTTCTCGCTGTTCAGTACTTTCTAAGACTCCGTTCCTTTCCACAAAATCCTGCTTATGAAGTAATTAAAAACATAAACTATGAGCGCTTATTTCAGCACAAACCATCTGTAACCCCTCCCTTTGCACTACGTGTTAAAATATCTACGGAACAATACAATTTTGATGCTCTTTCTCCTGTCCTTGAAATTCAACAAAGAACTGCACCTTGGAAAGTTGCCAATACTCGTTGTAATCTTTCTTTGACCAAGCACAAAAAAGATACAGTTGACTCCAGTGTTCTCAGACAAGAATTCCTAGAGCTGTATACCTCGTACAATGGCTACAAGCACTTCTTTACTGATGGTTCAAAAAGCACAGACTACGTTGGCTGTGCCGCTATCGGCGAGGGCTACAGGTCTGTAAAAAGGATAAACAAAAATGCCTCAATTTTTACTGCCGAGCTTTATGGTCTTATAACGGCAGTTGACCACATTGTCAAACATCGATATAGAAAGTCTGTCATTTTCTCCGACTCTCTGAGCTCACTGAAAGCACTCAACTCTCCAACGTCTTGGAAGCACCCTCTGCTTGTGCAACTTTGTAATGCACTAACACAAGCACTAGCAAAGAAAATAGAGATAGAATTCTGCTGGGTCCCTAGCCATATTGGCATTGATGGCAACGAGCTAGCTGACCGTGCAGCTTCTGCGTGTGTAGATAGGACAGTTGACTATAACAGCATCCCTGCTACTGATTACCGAGTAGCACTAAAGAGGCAAATAAAATATGTCTGGCAGAGGGAATGGGATTCCCAGCTGCAAAACAAACTTCATCTAATTAAGCCCATCCTGAGTGAGTGGCGCAGTGCCAGACACCGAGAGCGTTTTTATGAGATAGTTTTATGCCGGTTGAGAATAGGACATACTCACCTTACCCATAGCTACCTCTTGCATAGGGAGAGTGAACCGATCTGTGACTTTTGTTCTGAACCATTAAGTATACTTCACATTTTGATAGTTTGTCCACACTTTGAAGAGAACCGTCGAACTTGTTTCTCTATATTCTATCGGGAACATGTACCATTTCACTTGGCTCTTTTATTAGGCGATGAGCCTCTTGTCCCATTCTCACAAGTTTTTAATTTTTTGGAAGAAATTAATATTTTGCGGAAATTATAAGTCTAGTTCCCAGTAATGTCTGCTTTGAGGCTCTAGTCAGTCTTTAAAAATTGTAGGTATCTTTTATACAATGTGTCTGGCGCACTATAGCCCCGATGCTGCTGCGCCAAAAAACCCCAAAAACAAAAACAAACACAACAACTGCCCCGCTGGTCGACGTCCTGTCGACTCTCCTTGGGGTCGAAGACCTGGCGACTGCTCCGAAGCAGGTGGGGAGTCTGGCTCTCTTGAGGCCCCAGACGAAGTGAACGGCACCAAGTGTCTCCGGTTCCGCTGGAGCGTACCCCTTGGAGTCTCGACGATGTACGAACGGGGCCGCTGGGCCGGGCTGAGAACTTGGGCTCGGCAGTTGGCATCGGTCACCCAGACTGTATCGCCTGGCTTCAGAGGGCTCAACGAATGGGCGTTGTGCCGGCGACGGAAATCACGAGCCTGGCGTGCTTTGTCCCTCGCATCCCGGGCTCTGAAGGTCTTGTGGCTAGGCTGTGTTGGTGCAAGTCGTCCCGGCAACGCAGGTAGCCGTGTCTGGAGCCGTCGACCCATCAACAGCTGGGCAGGTGACACGCCGGAAACCCCAGGAGTATCCCGGTAGGTGAGGAGTGCCAGGTAGGGGTCATCGGTCTTCTGGAGGAGGTCCTTCACTGTACGGACCATACGCTCCACCTCCCCATTGCTTTGAGGATATCGAGGGCTGCTGGTCTCGTGCCTGAAGCCATAGACCCGTGCAAAGTCCTTGAATTCCTGGCAAGAAAACTGGGGACCGTTGTCGGTCCGGACTACATCGGGGATGCCGTGCCGTGCGAAACAGCTCTTGATCGCTGCGATGACAGCAGAGGCAGACGTGGAGCCCAGGGAGACCACCTCCGGGAAACGTGAATAGTAGTCCACGACTAGAACATACTCCCGTCCCTTCAGCTGGAAGAGGTCTATGCCCAGACGTTGCCATGGTCGGTCTGGCGTTGTCGTCGAGATTAGCGGCTCCGGCCGCACGACTCTCGTCTCTGCGCACTTCTCGCAGCCGGTGACCAGATCCACGATGTGGAGGGCGCAATTGGGCCACCAGACGCTCTCTCTTGCTCGCTCCTTGCAGCGCCTGAGTCCTTGATGGCCGTCGTGTAGAAGGGCCAGGATACTGGGGCGCAGAGCAGCAGGAATCACCAGGCGGCAGTCTAGCAGGAGTAGTCCCTCGGAAACTGTCAGTCTACCCCTCTCCTTCCAGTAAGGTACCAAGTTCGGGGGTAGCTTCCTCCTGTCCGGCCAACCCTCGTGGCAGAAGCGAACGACTGAGGAGCACTCTCCATCCTCCGCCTGGCGCTGTCGAACTTCCTCCAGCCGGGTAGCGAAGGGAGCAGGAATGCCCCTGACGACCTCGTTGACAAAGAGCTCCATAGACCGGACCGTAGGTGAGGAGCTTCCGCTGCAGGGTGCTCGGGAAAGGGTGTCGGCCGTGGCGATGAGCTTGCCCGGCACATGCTGGAGACCAAACTGGTATCGCATCAGCTTGATGCGCATCCGTTGAATCCTAGGCGGCAGCAGCTCCAGATCCTTTCCACCGAGCAGGGCGACAAGAGGCAGGTGGTCGGTCTCGACGGTGAAGTTGAGCCCACGGAGGTACTGGTCGAATCTGAGCACAGCCCAGGTCACAGCAAGGGACTCCTTCTCCGTTTGGCTGTAGCGCTGTTCTGTAGGGGTAAGCGCACGGGAAGCAAAAGCGACAGCCCGACGTTCACCTGAAGGTTGCTCTTGTAGGAGCACGGCCCCAAGCCCGAAGGAGCTGGCATCAGCTGAGACGACAGTCTTGTAGGCGGCGTTATACCGCGCAACGCAGAGGTCCGAGCAAAGCAGCTGCTTTAACCTGGAGAAGGCCGACTGTTGAGCGTGGCCCCAGTTCCACACAGAGTTCTTAAGCAGCAATGCGCGGAGCGGCGCAGTCACCTCCGAAACATGAGGTAGGAAGTGTAACAAGTATGTAGCGCCCCCTCCAGTCCACCCGTCGATGGCCGTCAGCCTCGGCGGGCAACATTGATCACCGCGTCAATAAACGCCGGGAGCGCACGCCGCCCCGGTCAGTCATCGTCCACCCTCAACCAGGCTGCAAGTCGTCTCTCTCTCGGCGGGTGCTTCGGCCCCCTTCGTCCACGTTCCAGAAAGTTCGTGACACTGGCGACGAGGAACCGTGGCACTGGAGGCCAACAACGTGCACGGTTCGGCCCACGCCGCCGAGAGAGTCGCAACACCGCCACCCGCTCCTGTCGCCATGCCGCTCTACGGGAGGCTCGAGCCGTTCGAGGGAGATGGGTCCGCCTGGCCAGTCTACGAAGAACAAGTCCACGTGTTCTTCCGGGCGAACGACACGCCCGAAGAGAAACGACGGGACATCTTCTTGGCCAGCTGCGGGACCCGCGTCTTCAGTCTCCTGCTCGACCTCCTCAAGCCGGCCACGCCGCACGTGAAAACGCTGGGTGAGCTGCTCGCCACGCTGCGCTCGCACTTCAGCCCGGCGCCGTCCACGCTGATGGAGCGGTTCCGCTTCAACAACCGGAGCCGCCGGGACGGGGAGACCCTCGGGCAGTTCGTCGCTGCGCTACGAGGGTTAGCGAACACCTGCGCCTTCGGCGACCAGTTGGACTCGCTACTCCGGGACCGGTTCGTCTGCGGCATCAACAACCCCGCCATGCAGACGCGACTCCTGGAGCTCCCCGACCCCTCGCTGGACGACGCGGTGAAGGCAGCGCAGGCAATGGAGGCGGCAGCAAAGCACGCCAGCGCAGATTGCGCGTGCGGCCGGCTCACCGTCGGCGGAAGCGGCGGTGAACAAGATGGCGACACGGAGCGGTGCCTGCAGCCGCTGCGGTTGCTGCCCACTCCCCCTCACAGTGCCAGTTCTGCCCAAGCACAATGCTTCACGTGCGGGAGAAGTGGGCACCTCGCGCGTGTCTGCCGAGGAGGGAGGACGAGCGGCGGCCAGCAGCAGGAGCAGCGGCAGCAGCAGCCTTGTTCAAGCCCGGGTTCCAGCCAAGCCCGCGGCCAGGGGTGGCCGTCGCAAGAGAACGACCAGGTCCGGGTCCCTCCTCAGCGAGACTCCGCGTCGTGGCCGAGGACCCGCAGATTTCCGACGTGTGGCAGACGAGTAAGCCTCCATCGTCTGTGCCACCTTACTTGGTGTCTGTCGAAATCTGCGGGCACCCCCATCACCATGGAGCTGGACACGGGCCAGCGTGTCGGTCATGGCCGGGAAGCTGTTCAAGCGGACCTTCCCCGGCGTGTCCATCGAGGCGTCGGACGTCGTGCTGCGCAGCTACACCGGGCAGCTTTCCCAGGTCCAGGGTCGGGCCCAAGTCAGCGTTCGCCTAGGCAACAGGGAGTCAATCCTTCCCCTTTACCTAACCAAGGGGTCGTCGCCGACGCTGCTGGGCCGGAACTGGATTCACGCGCTGGGTGTTCGACTGCCGGAGTACCAGGAAGCTGCGCTGCACGTGGTAGAAGACGTCCCGAGCCTCCTGAGCGACTTCCAGTCCCTGTTCCAGCCGGGGGTGGGCACCTTTGCCGGCACGACGGTCGGCATCCACGTACCCGAGGGAGCCCGGCCTCGTTTCTTCGAGCCACGTCCGCTGCCTTTCGCCCTCAAGGACGGGGTCACCCAGGAGCTGCAACGGCTGCAGCGAGAGGGTATCCTGGTGCCCGTCAAGACCTCCGAGTGGGCCGCACCGATTGTCCCAGTCCTCAAGCGAGATGGCCGCGTCAGGATCTGCGGGGACTTCAAGGTCACCATCAACCCCGTCGCTACCGTCGAGAAGTACCCGCTGCCTCGGATCGAAGATCTCTGGTCGGCTCTGTCCGGGGGACAGAGGTTCTCCAAGCTCGACCTCCGAGACGCCTACCAGCAGCTGGTGCTCCAGGATGCCGCCCGGAAGTATGTCACCATATCGACTACCATGGGACTCTTCCAGTACACGCACCTACCGTTCGGCGTGGCCTCAGCCCCAGCCATCTTCCAGAGGCAGATGGACAACCTCTTCAGGGGCATGAGGCACGTGGCGGTGTACTTGGACGACATCCTGGTGACCGGTACCGACGACAGGGGACCACCTGCAGACCACGTAAAAGAAGGTATGACGTACATGAACGAAACTTTTGAAGAGCTTCGTACAACAAAGGTGGAACTAGATGCACTTAAAAAGGAGCATGCAGCGTTAAAACTGGAAAAAGAGCAACTGGCAAAATCGCTTGTGACCACGCAGAAAGAATTAACAGAGTTGAAGCAATACACCAGGCTCAGCAATCTTGAGATTAAGGGGATTCCGCAAAACCAGAACGAATCACTGATGGAAGTTGTTCAGAGGATAGGGGACAAAGTTGGAATGTGCGTCGAACCCAAAGATATTGACGTGGTGCATCGTGTGCCCACAAAGGACAGGACAAAAACAAACATCATTGTAAGGTTCTCGTCACGTGCCGTGCGAGATAAAGTCTTGCAAGCGGCAAAAAAGAAAAGGCTCTCAGCTAGCGATATCGGGTTTTCAGATACCAATGCGGTGTATATTAACGAGCACCTCTGTCCAGAATATAAAGCTTTGCTGGGCATGGCAATTGCTAGAAAGAAGGAAAAAAAACTGGAGATTTGTGTGGGTCTCGCAGTCAAAAATACTGGCAAGGAAGGCAGAAAATTCGAATGTCATTCACATCGCTTCTCGAGATGACCTGGATAAGATAGCATAGCCTCAAAAACCAAGACACCGAGCTAGAAATGCGTAACGGTGTGACGCGCACCTATGACGTGTACGAGCTCTGAAGCTATAAGCCTTCTACACTGTAATGTTAGGAGCTTAAACAAAAACTATGATCCACTGGTCGCTTTGTTGACGCGGCTGGATGAGCGGTACAACGTTGTGGCAATCTCGGAGACGTGGCTTAAAAAAGATGAATTTATGAACATTCCTAATTATAGATTTTTATCCCTGCCAAGATTGGCTAGTTCAAGAGGTGGTGGCGTAGCATTATACATATCTTCACAAACCATATATAAGATATTACCAAACTTGACAGAGACTAAAACAGGCCTGTATGACATGCTGTTTGCGGAACTGGATTGTGGAGTCACTGTTGGTGTAATATACAGACCACCAGAATCAAACACTCGGGCATTCCTAGAAAAGCTGGAAGATGTGTTGTACCGTCTTGCGAACAAAAATAACAAAACGATTATCTGTGGTGACTTCAACATACCGTATTTACTCGCATAATGAACGCACTTTTTTTCCGAAAAATCGAGGCAAAGTTGGGGGTGCGTTCATTACGCGAGGTAAAATTTTGCGTCCGTATTTACTCGCATAATGAACGGACCTTTTATCCCTCAAAAATCGAAGTAACTTCTTATCTCTTTGCGCGCAACGCGGAGACACCAAAACCAAACTGCGATGCGCAAAAAAAAAAATGCCCCTCTCCATTTTTGTTTTGCTTCTGTGTTTTTTTTCCCCACCTTTCGCAAGCTGTTTTGTTTGCCCACGTTGCCCATGCTTTCGCGACCTCGCTGCACCAGGGTAGAAAAGTGCGTTCATTTCGAGGGCTTCTCGCTTCTCTTTTTAAAGTGCGAGGAGGCGAGGGCAGGATGCCTTCATTATGTGCGCTTTGCTTGGGCGAGGGCTTTTCTGCTTTTCTTTCTTGTCTCCTTGCGCGCGGCGCGCGACCCTGGAACCAAACTGCGTCGTGCGAAAAAAAGAGAAGAGCTCCTCTTTATGCTTTTTCTTTTCTCTTAATTCCGTGATTTTTTTTTTTTTTGCCGTCTTTCGCAAGTTGTTTCGTTTGGCTTAGTCGAGGGCTTCGCCGCTTCTCTTTCCTATCTTCTTGCGCAACGCGCGCGGCTCGCGACCAACCTGCGCTGTGCAAAAAAAAAAAAGCAAAAAGTTTCTTTGTTTTGTTTTTTCTTTTCTCTTGTTCCGTGGATTTTTTTTTTGCCGCCTTTTGCAAGCTGTTTTGTTTCGCTTTGCTTAGGCGAGAGCTTCTCCGCTTCTCTTTCTTAACTCCTTGCGCGCAACGCGCAAACCAAAATCCAAACTGCGCTGTGCAAAAAAAAAAAAATCTCATGTTTTTTTTTGCTTCCGTTGGATCTTTTTTTATTTTTTTAACGACTTTCACAAGGCGTTTTGTTCGCTCACGCTGCACATGCATTCGCGACCTCGCTGCACCAGGATAGAAAAGTGCGTTCATTTCGCGCGCGTGGAGGGAAGGGTCAAAATTTTGACGTCCGAGTTGGGGGTGCGTTTATTACGCGAGGGAAAAAAAAGTCGAAATTTTGAGAGCCGACTTGGGGGTGCGTTCATTACGCGAGTGCGTTCATTGTGCGAGTAAATACGGTAAATATAACAGACCCCTCAAGTACAGAATACCGGAACCTCCTGCTATCTTACGGCTTCCAGAACCATATTACAGATCCAACAAGAGTAACACTAACGTCTTGTTCAACAATAGATCATATACTCTCCAATTTTGAAGACAGCTCCGTAAAAGCTGGGGTTATAACAGAAAACGTCGCAGATCATTTCCCTACTTTTATTGTCGCTCCCAATGCAGAAAAGAACCTTCAAAAAGAACCCACAGTCGGCCATGGTGTATCAAGGTGGAATTACGAGGCAACTAAAAGGTCCCTTCAGGAGACAAACTTTTCTCAGATCAATTTTACCGACACTAACAATGCATATGATACCTTTTCAACACTGTTCAAGTCTTGTTGTATAGCACACAAATTCGTATCTCGCCGGGCAGCACAGCTTTATTCTCCCATTTGTCCCTGGATGAACGAGGAGATACTGAAGTTAATTAGGCTCAAGGAACACTGGTATAACAAAATGAAGCAAAACAAGGACAACGACTATTACAGGGAAAAGTTTAGAGTTGCACGGAACCTATCGCTATCCACCATGCGGAAGCGTAAAAAGCAATATTTTAGCAGCCGTATTGCAAAAGCTAACGGTAGCTCCAAAGAAATATGGCGCACAATTAACCTTGTAATGAAGTCCTCTCAACAATGTAACATTTTACCAGATTTGAACATTCTTAATTGTGATCAAGCGCACCTTGTGTCAATGTTCAATGACTTTTTCATTAACATAGGTACATCCTCAGCTGCAGTATCCGATGAAACGTCAAGAATTATCCTACCTAGCCCGTGCATTAATACATTTGTTTACGTAGAAATAACAGCCGCCGAAATTGTTGGCGTTGCCAGACAAATGTTATCAAACAAAGCTATGGGCCACGACGAAATCTCGGTAAACCTATTGAAAGACAACATTGACATCCTGTGCTACCCACTACAAAAACTGTTTAACCAGGCATTTTTATCGGGAATTTACCCAGAAAAACTTAAGATTGGGCGAGTAGTACCAATTTACAAAAATGGTGACCCTAATGACCTGGCTAATTATCGCCCGATTACAATTCTGTCCTGCATTAATACACTATTTGAAAAACTAATTGCCGCGAGAATAATGAACTTTGTCGAGAAATATAACATTTTGGTTGCTAATCAACATGGTTTTCGGAAAAACTTCTCTACAGGCACAGCAGTACACTCCGTATCCGAAATAGTCAATTCCTCCCTCAACAAAAATAGAACTACTATAGGCATATTCCTCGATATAAAAAAAGCTTTCGATTCTGTTAATCACGACATTCTTTTACAAAAACTTGAGCGCTACGGTTTTCGAGGGCCAGCTGGCAAATTTTTTCGTAGCTACTTAACAAACCGCACCCAATTTGTACAAATTTCCCATAATCAATCTACAACCGCGATAGTGAAGACTGGTGTACCACAGGGGTCGGTGTTAGGACCGATACTTTTCTCTCTTTTCATCAATGATTACGCAGCCTGCCTCAGACATTCCGAAGCAGTTTTATACGCCGATGATACAGCCTTACTAGTATCACATCATTCTCTTGAAGAGGCCGAATTACTAGCAAATAACGACTTGAAAAATACGATAACTTGGTTTAATTGCAACAAGCTGGTGCTAAATATTAAAAAAACTAAGTTCATTGTTTTCGCGTCTGATCGGAAACAACAATCATTTACATGTAACCTGCATCTAGGAGGTTTACACATCGATCAAGTTATCACTTATAAATACCTAGGAATTACCCTAGATTCAACACTACACTGGGCTCCCCACATTGACGAGCTATGTAAAAAATTAACCTTCGGATGCTTCTCATTAGTGAAAGCACGGAAACATTTTAGCAAACAAACATTACGCATGATTTACTTCGGTGTGTTTCATACTCATTTAACCTATTGTGTTGAATCATGGGGTTTCACTTACGCGTCATATCTAGCGAGAGTTGCCATTCTGCAAAGAAGGGCAATCAGGATAATAGCGGCAGCACCTATACATGCATCAGCTAAGCATCTTTTTAGTGAATTAAACATACTCCCCATCAACTTAGCTCGCGACCATAAGACTGCCACTTTAGTCCAAAGAATTTTAACCCAGAATACTCCATATCACTCTTCTATATTCAATTTTCCAAAACGTGAAACCCGACAACTACATTATAATAACCTTAACTTGCCGATAACTTACAATGCTTACGGGCGCCGCTTAATATCGTTCATTGGTGCGAAGATATGGAATAACATTTCATGTAATATAAAACTAGCAACAAATTTTGTACTCTCATTAAAACGATTTATTTCATCTGAAGTGTACAACTCACCCTGTTAACTCCGTACTAGTAGTTATATTATTTGTGCAGCTATGTATAGATTGTGTGAATGCCTATAGGATTGTTTTAAATGTGAATGTTTTTTTAATGGATCCATTACTAGCCATGTCGGCTATGGATCCAGATGACTAATCAGACATTTCTTTGTACATCTTTACGTGAATAAACATTGATTGATTGATTGATTGATTGATTGAACCTGCGCAAGGTCCTGACACGATTGCAGGATGCCGGTCTCAAGCTGAGGCTGGACAAGTGCGAGTTCCTGACCCCCAGCGTGGAGTACCTGGGACACATCATCACCCAGGCTGGCCTGGCCCCGGCTCCCCGCAAGATTGAGGCCGTGCTCAAGGCGCCGAAGCCCAAGAGCAAGAAGGAGCTTCAGAGCTACCTCGGCCTCATCAACTTCTACAGGAGGTTCCTGCCCAACCTGTCGACGCATCTTGAGCCGCTGCATCGTCTGCTTCGCGATGGTCAGCAGTGGGCCTGGAAGAAGGAGCAGGACGGTGCCTTTCCAGCGCAGCAAGGAGCTGGTCATCAAGGCTCCAGTGCTGGTCCACTTCGATCCGGCCAAGCCTGTAGTCCTCACCGTGGATGCGTCGCCGTACGGGGTAGGAGCCGTCCTGTCGCACCGGGGTCAGGATGGTCAGGAACGCCCTGTGGGATTTGCTTCTCGTCGACTTCATGCGGCGGAGCAACGCTACAGCCAGCTCGACAGGGAAGGCCTGGCGCTCATGTTCGGGGTCGGGCGCTTCCACCAGTACCTGTGGGGCCGGCAATTCGAGGCGGTCACGGACCACAAGCCGCTGTTGGGTCTGCTGGGGGCTGACAAGGCGGTTCCAGTGCAAGCCTCGCCTCGTGTGGTACGCTGGGCCTTGACGCTGGCTGCCTACAGCTATAAGCTGGTCTACCGCCCTGGGAAGAACCTGGGACCTGCCGACGCCCTGAGCCGCCTGCCCCTGCCGGAGGTGCTTGCTGCCGTTCCAGAGCCAGCTTACGTGTTCCTGCTGGAGCGGGCCTACCGCAGGGTGCTCACCAGGACTGCGGTGGCGCAGGCAACCAGCCGGGACCCGGTCCTGTCTCAGGTGGTCAAGGCGGTATCCCGAGGGAGGAGCTGCGTCACCAGGCCTACAGCCACAAGACCACCGAGCTGAGCTTGGAGCAGGGCTGCCTGCTGTGGGGTTCCAGGGTGGTGATCCCACAAAGTCTCCGGGCCAAGGTCCTGGAGTTGCTGCACGCGGGGCATCCTGGCGTGGAGAAGACCAAGATGGTGGCACGGTCGCACGTTTGGTGGCCTGGCCTGGACCAGGACATCGTGCACCAGGTGCAAGGCTGCCAGGTCTGCCAGGAGAACCAGCGAGCCTCGCGTCACGTGGAGATCACCCCTGGCCGTTCCCACAGAGGCCGTGGTCCCGCTTGCACGTGGGCTTCGCGGGACCCTTTAAGGGCCACTACTTCCTGGTGGTAGTGGACGCCTTCTCGAAGTGGGTGGAGGCACTGCCAGTCACCGCTCCGTCGGCGAGCGCGACCATTGCGGCGCTGCGGCAGTCTTCGCGGCACAGGGATTGCCGGACATTATCGTGTCGGACAATGGTCCCGCTTTCACCAGCGCCGAGTACCTGGAGTGGCTGCAGAGGAATGGGATCCGCCGGATGCTGGTTCCGCCGTACGACCCGCTTCCAACGGTGCAGCCGAGCGGGTGGTACAGACCATCAAGAACAAGCTGAAGAAGAGCCAGCCCGGGGATTTCCGGACGCCAGGTGGCCCGGGTACTGTTCCAGTACCGGACCACACCCCACGACGTCACTGGCCGTGCCCCCTGCGAGCTTCTGCTGGGCCGGATGGTCAAGACACCCTTGGACGTCTTGCATCCAGACCTCCGGTCCACTGCGCTCCTGAAGCAGCTGAAGCAGAAGCTGGCTGCTGACCGAGGGTGCCGTCCTGGGCCTTTGCCGAAGCCGGGAGTGTCGGTCTACGCCAGGAACTTCCGTCCTGGCCCACCCTGGTCTGCCGGACATGTATCGCCAGCGAGTGCCTCGTTGCTGCTCGTCCGCATGCCCGACGGGACCACCTGGCACCGGCACGCCGACCATGTCAGGCCTCGCCTCGGGACCGGGCTTGTACCCTCGGCCGTCACGCCGGGAGAGCAGCCAGCAGGGGGACCAACGACAGCACCTGTCTCGGCCAGTGGGCGCCACCCACCACGGAGGCGACAAGCGTCTCCAGTTCCGGCGGCACCAGTTGGACCGGTGCCACTCTCGAATCCGGTTCCTACGACTCCACCGGGTGGAGCGCGACCGGCACAGAGCAGCGCCCGGCGTTGCCACACCTGGCCCGTCGACACCAGCGACCAGGCGGAGTACGCGGCAGCGAGGCCGCCTGACCGCTACTCGCCGGGGTAGCCATCGCCGTCGACCGGCCAGGACTTGGCACGACCAGACGCCGAGTTGGTGTCGGCCGTGTGTGTTATTTATGTATTTTGTTTTCGTAGAAAACAAACTGGGGGAGGGGTGTAACAAGTATGTAGCGCCCCTCCAGTCCACCCGTCGATGGCCGTCAGCCTCGGCGGGCAACATTGATCACCGCGCGTCAATAAACGCCGGGAGCGCACGCCGCCCCGGTCAGTCATCGTCCACCCTCAACCAGGCTGCAAGTCGTCTCTCTCTCGGCGGGTGCATCGGCCCCCTTCGTCCACGTCCCAGGAGTAAATATGGTAGTTGGGACCAGCTGAATTCCCAGCTGCTTCCCAGCTGAGCTGGATTATGGTGAAATTCCCAACCCAGTTGGAAATGCAGCTGGGCCCAGCTGGTAATTTTGCCAGAAACCAGCTATGCTGGTCCCAGCTGGGACCAACTGCAGCTGGTCCTAGCTGGGACCAACTGCAGCTGGTCTTAGCTGGGACCAACTGCAGCTGGTCTTAGCTGGGACCAACTGCAGTTGGTCACAGCTGGAGATGTGGCCAGAAGCCAGTTCAGCTGGTTTTAGCTATTAATGGCAGCTCACCTGCCACTGCCATTGACGGCTGCATGATATCGACAGAATGCATGCAAAAGTCGCTTTATTTCAAGGCTTGTGGCCACAGTATCCCAATGTAGCTCACATTGGGACCTTTACTAGTGTCTTGAATCCGGAACTGGAAAAAATTGCAACTGAATCTAAAGGGAGGTAATCACAACAGTTTTTATTTAACTCAGCAGAGGTTATATTTTGCTTTCAGGCATTGTTGTCTTCTTCCATGATTGCAGCTGCAGCTTCCCTAAAACAAAAGTTAAATATGCGTTAAATGACTTTATGGGACTATGAATGTTCAAATCAAGCTTAGAAACATATTAAAAAAAACTTTTTGTTGCAAAGAAATTAGTTGCAGTGGTAAAAACCTGCAAGTCTTGCATTAAAAAGGCAAACATCCCTGGGTGACTGAAACAGTCTGCTCAAAATTAAGAGAGGAAGCTTTTGCCCAGATTGGCTAAGCTTCCATGTGGGGTGTTTTAAATGGGCACTAAAGTGCTTTTTGAGATTTGTTTTATGGTCATAACTAAATCTACCAGTTCTAAGCATCCTAAACAACCCGAAATTACATTCATGCACGGCTGACTTGCATATTAAAAAAGTGATCAAAGTTCCTGACACTTACCATTGGTGCAGAACGACAGATGGCACTGCCGAACGTTGCTGAATATGGTCGAGGGACGGACGGTGCTTGTCAGCCACTTGAGAGCGATGGGTTCTTGCGTGGACGAGCTGAGCTGGTCGGCCACTTGCCCCCGCTCACGAGTGGCTGATAGGCGCCGTCCGTCGTTCGACCATATCCAGCAAGGTTCGGTAGTGCCATCTGTCGTTGTGCGCCGACGGTAAGTGTCAGGAACTTTGATCACTTTTTTAATATGCAAATCGGCAGCGCATAAATATAATTTCGTATTGTTTAGAGTCTGTGGATTGAGTTATGACGATAGAACAAGGATCCTAAAAGCACTTTAGTGCTCCTTTAATGCTACCAAATTTCCTATGAGCCTGTGAGACATACTCCGTGCTACAAGGAGAAAAACAGTCTCTGTAAAGCTGGTGCACCTAAAAAAATGCTTGATGTGTGCGTAAGCTAGCACAGAGAAAAGCTTATAGAAAGATGGACTTAGCCGAGTGAAAGATAATGCAACCAGAATATACCTACGGGTTTCCTGCCTCCTCAGCTCTCTCTCGTTCACGAGCTTTGCGACGTTCCTGGCCAAGGGCTTGACAAATATCTTGAGCATGCCGCTGGAGATGAGCCAGGCCACACAGATATCTGAAAAAGAATGAGCTCCTTCACCCAAAATCGACTACACATCCTGTCTTTAAAACCCGTATGGTCACTAACATAATTGAAGATTAAATACATCGATGAAAAATTTACCATTGGATACCTTGGTTAATTAGTTCATTCATAATTTGAACTGAGCTGTTTGGCAATTACATGATCCAGCCGCATACCCAGCAAAGATTTGTAGTAGTTACTTTCTATGCTTCGGTAACCAAACTTTGGGGGGAAAGTGACCAGTGTCATCATTCTATTTCTGGTGATTTGATACCAGATTTACCATTAAGTCATGACCACTCAAGTGCTTTATTAACAAGAGATTCAACTGAAGATTAGTGATTCCTCAGAAAGCAATTACAACTTTTGAACACTGAAAATTTTGTGTTAGAACTTGGACACAAGCACCCTGTCAAATAATAGGCTTGACCGCATTATGCCGGGTGTCTTGTGAAAAAATCGTACCGGGTGTCTGGGCAAAATATAAGTGTCTTTCAAATCTCAAAGAAATCATGCTTTGCAGGCTGTGTTCCAAAACTTACTCGAATGAATCAGAGGCAAGGCTGGACGTGGTTAGATTTTTGAACTTGCTCCGAGTGAGATCGAGTAAATTTTGGAACACAGCTGCAGATAGCCCACTGCAGTTTGGATGAGATACAAAACTGTCAGGACCTGCTGCTATTCTAATAAAAAGTCATCACCAACGTTTGAAAGTTATGACCCCCTTTTTCCCCGCATTGAAAGTTCCCCAAAAAATAGCACGCTTAACTTTTCTCGCAGATACCCGCTATGCTGGGTAACCAGGACTGTCGAACTGATTGCCGCCCGGAAAATTTTCTTCTGTAAAGCTATACATTCAAACTCGTATCGTTTACTGAAGATCAAGTACTAGCGTCCCAGGAGATCTATAGTAATCCGAAATCCCCGAAGTGCGATGCACCAAACACGAAAGAAAACAAAGAAATATCCTTACCTTGCTCGTGCCTTGCTCCCATGAACGTTTGTTAGCCATCATTCGCGCTCTAACGAGCTGGCAGGCCGAATGAAGTAATTATCACCCCGCCATTCAGCATTCTACAGCAGTAAAACACAAAAAACATATCGCATCTCTGCCATAACCATGCCAGAAATGCCGTGCACGCCGTCGGTGCCATGTGCTCCGGCCGCCATCTTTGCCCAGTGTACACCGACGCCGCCGACGATTCCCACTAATTCTAGCAACACGAATTTTATTTAAACGTGAAAAAGATACATACATATGTATCTTCCTCATGTTTAATTACTGTTACCAACACGCTCGTTTTGTACTTAAGATTTTATTTCCTTCGTTTTTATTTGTTTTTTTATTTATTTGTCCCTTTCTGTTTTTTTCTGTTTTTTTTTACACTCGCGATATTGAAAAAAAATGGTTGCAATGCAATATTGAATTAAAAAATTGTAATTTGAAGATAAAAAAACAATTATATTTTTTTTATCAAGTGGAACCAATTTATTTAATAGTGGCGACCCAGCACTATTTGAAAACATTGAACCCAACTGGAGTGACCAATTAGGTGGCACAGTGCTAATTAAATTTTATTGATCCCAATCATGGTAACCAGTTGGAAACATTAAACCCAATTAGAGTGACCAATTCGGTGGCCAAGTGCCAACTGAATTTTATTGGTCTTTATTGGGGTAACCGATTGGAATGGTTTTAGTTGAATATCCTAATTGGACTCGATGGTTATTTTTAACTGGGCAAGTACCAGAAAAAGGCCAGTTGGTGTCTGTCACAAAAAAGCTTGGCTCAGCTAACTGCTTCAACTGCTGCCAGCTCTATACCGTGTTTTTACTAATACGGGCCGAAATATTAAGGAAGGGAACTGGCTGCGTGCAGTTGGGCACCTAATTTTAAATATATGTTAACTAACTTTTTAATTAGTAAAAATAAACACAAATTTAGGTTCCAATTAGAAACTTGCTGGGAATCGTCGAAAACCACTACATCATTCAAATTTAGAAAGCTTGGCAGCCACGTGTACTGTTTTCCTGTCTCCTAAAAATGTGTCGCGCACAGCTGGACTTTTTGGTTCTCATCCGCACTTTCGCTCCGCCAGCCTTGCGCCTGCGTCCAAAGTAGGGATTTTTTTAGCAACACTACGCTTCATACGTGCTCCCAATCTTTTAAAATTGACTGATTTAAGAGTTTTCGAATATGCCCAACACGTTTCAATTAGAAAAATTTGTTTTTTACTAAATAAATAGTTAATTACCAGATTTTTATTAATTAAGCACCTAATTGTACACACGGTCACAATCAAAGCGGCCGCCAAGTCGGGCAAGCCAATGGCAATATTGAGAATGCCCTAAAGCAAGTTCCTTGTATATATATTATGTTGGCCCGTCTCAGCAAAAACATCTAAACCAGCAAAGTTCCAGCTGGACCCAACTATGTGTGCCAGCTAAATACTAGCTGGTCCCAGCTGTGCACCAGCTGGGCAGCTATGTGCTTGCTGGTCCCAGCTGGTCCCAGCTAAGTGCTGGTTGGTCCCAGCTGGTCCCAGCTAAGTGCTGGTGGGTCCCAGCTGGTCCCAGCTAAGTGCCAGCTGGTCCCAGCTGAGTGCTGGTTGGTCCCAGCTGGTCCCAGCTAAGTTCCAGCTGGTCCCAGCTAAGTGCTGGTTGGTCCCAGCTGGTCCCAGCTAAGTTCCAGCTGAAACCAACTGGGACCAGCTGAAACCAACCAGGACCAGCTAGAACCAACTAGGACCAGCTAGATACCAACTGGATATTTCCTCCTG
>JAZHYW010027331.1:0-17915 GCA_037355805.1 Ixodes ricinus | reverse complement strand
AGGCCTTGCTTGCGACCACGACAGGACAGAGGGACGCAGAGCGAGACAGCGCCCTGCTGCATGTCTGGCCAAAAAAGTGAAACATTACGGCACATGCAGTAATTACCACAGAGGAGGTATGTGAATTAGCCATCTGCATGTTATGATTGCTACTGATTTGGTTTCAAATGGCGCTGCCCTAGCATGATTCACAAGGAAGTTACAGCTCCGCAGAAGAGTTAACCACTACCACCGCAGACCACTGTAAGATGAAAAACTTCTTTCTTGCCTATAAAACACATGGTTTGGAATGTTGTCCAATTTAAAAGAGCTGCACGCTGGCATTTTGCCCTTTGATGCTCGAGAGCACACCCCTCTATGGAAGTAGTCAAGTGGTATATATATACCTTCAGACAATGTTGACGGCAATTATGCTTCAGGCCTTGCTTGCGACCACGACAGGGCAGGGGGACGCAGAGCGAGACAGCGCCCTGCTGCATGTCTGGCCAAAAGTGAAACATTAGGCACATGCAGTAATTACCACAGAGGAGGGTATGTGAATTAGCCATCTGCATGTTATGATTGCTACTGATTTGGTTTCAAATGGCGCTGCCCTAGCATGATTCACAAGGAAGTTACAGCTCCTCATAAAGTTAACCACTACCACCGCAGACCACGGAAGTGAAAAACTTCTTTCTGCCTATAAAACACATGGTTTGGAATGTTGTCCAATTTAAAAGAGCTGCACGCTGGCATTTTGCCCTTTGATGCTCGAGCACACCCCTCTATGGAAGTAGTCAAGTGGTATATACATACCTTCAGACAATGTTGACGGCAATTCTGCTTCAGGCCTTGCTTGCGACCACGACGGGGCAGGGGGACGCAGAGCAGAGACAGCGCCCTGCTGCATGTCTGGCCAAAAAAAGTGAAACATTAGGCACATGCAGTAATTACCACAGAGGAGGGTATGTGAATTAGCCATCTGCATGTTATGATTGCTACTGATTTGGTTTCAAATGGCGCTGCCCTAGCATGATTCACAAGGAAGTTACAGCTCCTCAGAAAGTTAACCACTACCACCGCAGACCACTGAAGTGAAAAACTTCTTTCTTGCCTATAAAACACATGGTTTGGAATGTTGTCCAATTTAAAAGGCTGCACGCTGGCATTTTGCCCTTTGATGCTCGAGCACACCCCTCTATGGAAGTAGTCAAGTGGTATATACATACCTTCAGACAATGTTGACGTGCAATTATGCTTCAGACCTTGCTTGCGACCACGACAGGGCAGGGGGACGCAGGCGAGACAGCGCCCTGCTGCATGTCTGGCCATAAAAGTGAAACATTAGGCACATGCAGTAATTACCACAGAGGAGGGTATGTGAATTAGCCATCTGCATGTTATGATTGCTACTGATTTGGTTTCAAATGGCGCTGCCCTAGCATGATTCACAAGGAAGTTACAGCTCCGCAGAAAAGTTAACCACTACCACCGCAGACCACTGAAGTGAAAAACTTCTTTCTTGCCTATAAAACACATGGTTTGGAATGTTGTCCAATTTAAAAGAGCTGCACGCTGGCATTTTGCCCTTTGATGCTCGAGCACACCCCTCTATGGAAGTAGTCAAGTGGTATATACGTACCTTCAGACAATGTTGACGGCAATTATGCTTCAGGCCTTGCTTGCGACCACGACAGGGCAGAGGGACGCAGAGCGAGACAGCGCCCTGCTGCATGTCTGGCCAAAAGAAGTGAAACATTAGGCACATGCAGTAATTACCACAGAGGAGGGTATGTGAATTAGCCATCTGCATGTTATGATTGCTACTGATTTGGTTTCAAATGGCGCTGCCTAGCATGATTCACAAGGAAGTTACAGCTCCGCAGAGTTAACCACTACCACCGCAGACCACTGAAGTGAAAAACTTCTTTCTTGCCTATAAAGCTCTATGGTTTGGACTGTTGTCCAATTTTAAAGAGCTGCACTGCTGGCATTTTGCCCTTTGATGCTCGAGCACACCCCTCTATGGAAGTAGTCAAGTGGTATATACATACCTTCAGACAATGTTGACTGGCAATTATGCTTCAGGCCTTGCTTGCGACCACGACAGGGCAGGGGGGACGCAGAGCGAGACAGCGCTCCTCTGCTGCATGTCTGGCCAAAAAAGTGAAACATTAGGCACATGCAGTAATTACCACAGAGGAGGTATGTGAATTAGCCATCTGCATGTTATGATTGCTACTGATTTGGTTTCAAATGGCGCTGCCCTAGCATGATGTCACAGAGGAAGTTACGCTCCCGCAGAAAGTTAACCACTACCACTGCAGACCACTGAAGTGAAAAACTTCTTTCTTGCCTATAAACACATGGTTTGGAATGTTGTCCAATTTAAAAGAGCTGCACGCTGGCATTTTGCCCTTTGATGCTCGAGCACACCCCTCTATGGAAATAGTCAGAGTGGTATATACATACCTTCAGACAATGTTGACGGCAATTATGCTTCAGGCCTTTCTTGCGACCAGCGACAGGGCAGGGGGACGCAGAGCGAGACAACGCCCTGCTGCATGTCTGGCCAAAAAAAGTGAAACATTAGGCACATGCAGTAGTTACCACAGAGGAGGGTATGTGAATTAGCCATCTGCATGTTATGATTGCTACTGATTTGGTTTCAAATGGCGCTGCCCTAGCATGATTCACAAGGAAGTTACAGCTCCGCAGAACAGTTAACCACTACCACCGCAGACCACTGAAGTGAAAAACTCTTTCTTGCCTATAAAACACATGGTTTGGAATGTTGTCCAATTTAAAACAGCTGCACGCTGGCATTTTGCCCTTTGATGCTCGAGCACACCCCTCTATGGAAGTAGTCAAGTGGTATATACATACCTTCAGACAATGTTGACGGCAATTATGCTTCAGGCCTTGCTTGCGACCACGACAGGAGCAGGGGGACGCAGAGCGAGACAGCGCCCTACTGCATGTCTGCCAAAAAAGTGAAACGTTAGGCACATGCAGTAATTACCACAGAGGAGGGTATGTGAATTAGCCATCTGCATGTTATGATTGCTACTGATTTGGTTTCAAATGGCGCTGCCCTAGCATGATTCACAAGGAAGTTACAGCTCCGCAGAAGAGTTAACCACTACCACCGCGAACCACTGAAGTGAAAAACTTCTTTCTTGCCTATAAAACACATGGTTTGGAATGTTGTCCAATTTAAAAGAGCTGCACGCTGGCATTTTGCCCTTTGATGCTCGAGCACACCCCTCTATGGAAGTAGTCAAGTGGCATATACATACCTTCAGACAATGTTGACAGCAATTATGCTTCCAGGCCTTGCCGCACCACGACAGGGCAGGGGACGCAGAGCGAGACAGCCCTGCCATGTCTGGCCAAAAAAAGTGAAACATTAGGCACATGCAGTAGTACCACAAGAAGGGTATGTGAATTAGCCATCTGCATGTTGTGATTGCTACTGATTTGGTTTCAAATGGCGCTGCCCTAGCATGATTCACAAGGAAGTTACAGCTCCATGTAGTTAACCACTACCACCACAGACCACTGAAGTGAAAAACTTCTATCTGTAAAACACATGGTTTGGAATGTTGTCCAATTTAAAGAGGCTGCACGCTGGCATTTTGCACTTTGATGCTCGAGCACACCCCTCTATGGAAGTAGTCAAGTGGTATATACATACCTTCAGACAATGTTGACGGCAATTATGCTGCAGGCCTTGCTTGCGACCACGACAGGGCAGGGGGACTTAGAGCGAGACAGCGCCCTGCTGCATGTCTGGCCAAAAAAGTGAAACATTAGGCACGTGCAAGTAATTACCACAGAGGAGGGTATGTGAATTAGCCATCTGCATGTTACGATTGCTACTGATTTGGTTTCAAATGGCGCTGCCCTAGCATGATTCACAAGGAAGTTACAGCTCCTGCCAGAAAGTTAACCACTACCACCGCAGACCACTGAAGTGAAAAACTTCTTTCTGCCTACAAAACACATAGTTTGGAATGTTGTCCAATTTAAAAGAGCTGCACGCTGGCATTTTGCCGCTTTGGTGCTGAGCACACCTCTATGGAAATAGTCAAGTGGTATATACATGCCTAGACAATGTTGACAGCAATTATGCTTGGTTGCTTGCGACCACGACAGGGCAGGGGACGCAGAGCGAGACAACCCTGCTGCATGTCTGGCCAAAAAAAGTGAAGCTATTAGGCACATGCAGTAATTACCACAGAGGAGGGTATGTGAATTAGCCATCTGCATGTTATGATTGCTACTGATTTGGTTTCAAATGGCGCTGCCACTAGCTGATTCACAAGGAAGTTACAGCTCCTCGGAAATAGTTAACCACTACCACTGCAGACCACTGAAGTGAAAAACTTCTTTCTTGCCTATAAAACACATGGTTTGGAATGTTGTCCAATTTAAAAGAGCTGCACGCTGGCATTTTGCCCTTTGATGCTCGAGCACACCCCTCTATGGAAGTAGTCAAGTGGTATATACATACCTTCAGACAAATGTTGACGGCAATTATGCTTCAGTGCCCTTGCTGACCACGACAGGAGCAGGGGGACGCAGAGCGAGACAGCGCCCTGCTGCATGTCTGGCCAAAAAAGTGAAACATTAGGCACATGCAGTAATTACCACAGAGGAGGGTATGTGAATTAGCCATCTGCATGTTATGATTTGCTACTGATTTGGTTTCAAATGGCGCTGCCCTAGCATGATTCACAAGGAAGTTACAGCTCCTCAGAAAGTTAACCACTACCACCGCAGACCACTGAAGTGAAAAACTTCTTTCTTGCCTATAAAACACATGGTTTGGAATGTTGTCCAATTTAAAAGAGCTGCACGCTGGCATTTTGCCCTTTGATGCTCGAGCACACCCCTCTATGGAAGTAGTCAAGTGGTATATACATACCTTCAGACAATGTTGACGGCAATTATGCTTCAGGCCTTGCTTGCGACCACGACAGGGCAGAGGGACGCAGAGCGAGACAGCGCCCTGCTGCATGTCTGGCCAAAAAAAGTGAAACATTAGGCACATGCAGTAATTACCACAGAGGAGGGTATGTGAATTAGCCATCTGCATGTTATGATTGCTACTGATTTGGTTTCAAATGGCGCTGCCCTAGCATGATTCACAAGGAAGTTACAGCTCCTCAGAAAGTTAACCACTACCACCGCAGACCACTGAAGTGAAAAACTTCTTTCTTGCCTATAAAACACATGGTTTGGAATGTTGTCCAATTTAAAAGAGCTGCACGCTGGCATTTTGCCCTTTGATGCTCGAGCACACCCCTCTATGGAAGTAGTCAAGTGGTATATACATACCTTCAGACAATGTTGACGGCAATTATGCTTCAGGCCTTGCTTGCGACCACGACAGGACAGAGGGACGCAGAGCGAGACAGCGCCCTGCTGCATGTCTGGCCAAAAAAAGTGAAACATTAGGCACATGCAGTAATTACCACAGAGGAGGGTATGTGAATTAGCCATCTGCATGTTATGATTGCTACTGATTTGGTTTCAAATGGCGCTGCCCTAGCATGATTCACAAGGAAGTTACAGCTCCACAGAAAGTTAACCACTACCACCGCAGACCACTGAAGTGAAAAACTTCTTTCTTGCCTATAAAACACATGGTTTGGAATGTTGTCCAATTTAAAAGAGCTGCACGCTGGCATTTTGCCCTTTGATGCTCGAGCACACCCCTCTATGGAAGTAGTCAAGTGGTATATACATACCTTCAGACAATGTTGACGGCAATTATGCTTCAGGCCTTGCTTGCGACCACGACAGGGCAGGGGGACGCAGAGCGAGACAGCGCCCTGCTGCATGTCTGGCCAAAAAAGTGAAACATTAGGCACATGCAGTAATTACCACAGAGGAGGGTATGTGAATTAGCCATCTGCATGTTATGATTGCTACTGATTTGGTTTCAAATGGCGCTGCCCTAGCATGATTCACAAGGAAGTTACAGCTCCGCAGAAAAGTTAACCACTACCACCGCAGACCACTGAAGTGAAAAACTT
The DNA here is from genome assembly GCA_037355805.1 of Ixodes ricinus. NCBI lineage: Eukaryota > Metazoa > Arthropoda > Arachnida > Ixodida > Ixodidae > Ixodes > Ixodes ricinus. The sequence goes on along the minus strand of JAZHYW010027331.1, from coordinate 11,892 downwards.
CTTTCTTGCCTATAAAACACATGGTTTGGAATGTTGTCCAATTTAAAAGAGCTGCACGCTGGCATTTTGCCCTTTGATGCTCGAGCACACCCCTCTATGGAAGTAGTCAAGTGGTATATACATACCTTCAGACAATGTTGACGGCAATTATGCTTCAGGCCTTGCTTGCGACCACGACAGGACAGAGGGACGCAGAGCGAGACAGCGCCCTGCTGCATGTCTGGCCAAAAAAGTGAAACATTAGGCACATGCAGTAATTACCACAGAGGAGGGTATGTGAATTAGCCATCTGCATGTTATGATTGCTACTGATTTGGTTTCAAATGGCGCTGCCCTAGCATGATTCACAAGGAAGTTACAGCTCCGCAGAAAAGTTAACCACTACCACCGCAGACCACTGAAGTGAAAAACTTCTTTCTGCCTATAAAACACATGGTTTGGAATGTTGTCCAATTTAAAAGAGCTGCACGCTGGCATTTTGCCCTTTGATGCTCGAGCACACCCCTCTATGGAAGTAGTCAAGTGGTATATACATACCTTCAGACAATGTTGACGGCAATTATGCTTCAGGCCTTGCTTGCGACCACGACAGGGCAGGGGGACGCAGAGCGAGACAGCGCCCTGCTGCATGTCTGGCCAAAAAAGTGAAACATTAGGCACATGCAGTAATTACCACAGAGGAGGGTATGTGAATTAGCCATCTGCATGTTATGATTGCTACTGATTTGGTTTCAAATGGCGCTGCCCTAGCATGATTCACAAGGAAGTTACAGCTCCTCAGAAAGTTAACCACTACCACCGCAGACCACTGAAGTGAAAAACTTCTTTCTTGCCTATAAAACACATGGTTTGGAATGTTGTCCAATTTAAAAGAGCTGCACGCTGGCATTTTGCCCTTTGATGCTCGAGCACACCCCTCTATGGAAGTAGTCAAGTGGTATATACATACCTTCAGACAATGTTGACGGCAATTATGCTTCAGGCCTTGCTTGCGACCACGACAGGGCAGGGGGACGCAGAGCGAGACAGCGCCCTGCTGCATGTCTGGCCAAAAAAGTGAAACATTAGGCACATGCAGTAATTACCACAGAGGAGGTATGTGAATTAGCCATCTGCATGTTATGATTGCTACTGATTTGGTTTCAAATGGCGCTGCCCTAGCATGATTCACAAGGAAGTTACAGCTCCGCAGAAAAGTTAACCACTACCACCGCAGACCACTGAAGTGAAAAACTTCTTTCTTGCCTATAAAACACATGGTTTGGAATGTTGTCCAATTTAAAAGAGCTGCACGCTGGCATTTTGCCCTTTGATGCTCGAGCACACCCCTCTATGGAAGTAGTCAAGTGGTATATACATACCTTCAGACAATGTTGACGGCAATTATGCTTCAGGCCTTGCTTGCGACCACGACAGGGCAGGGGGACGCAGAGCGAGACAGCGCCCTGCTGCATGTCTGGCCAAAAAAGTGAAACATTAGGCACATGCAGTAATTACCACAGAGGAGGGTATGTGAATTAGCCATCTGCATGTTATGATTGCTACTGATTTGGTTTCAAATGGCGCTGCCCTAGCATGATTCACAAGGAAGTTACAGCTCCTCAGAAAGTTAACCACTACCACCGCAGACCACTGAAGTGAAAAACTTCTTTCTTGCCTATAAAACACATGGTTTGGAATGTTGTCCAATTTAAAAGAGCTGCACGCTGGCATTTTGCCCTTTGATGCTCGAGCACACCCCTCTATGGAAGTAGTCAAGTGGTATATACATACCTTCAGACAATGTTGACGGCAATTATGCTTCAGGCCTTGCTTGCGACCACGACAGGACAGAGGGACGCAGAGCGAGACAGCGCCCTGCTGCATGTCTGGCCAAAAAAAGTGAAACATTAGGCACATGCAGTAATTACCACAGAGGAGGGTATGTGAATTAGCCATCTGCATGTTATGATTGCTACTGATTTGGTTTCAAATGGCGCTGCCCTAGCATGATTCACAAGGAAGTTACAGCTCCGCAGAAGTTAACCACTACCACCGCAGACCACTGAAGTGAAAAACTTCTTTCTTGCCTATAAAACACATGGTTTGGAATGTTGTCCAATTTAAAAGAGCTGCACGCTGGCATTTTGCCCTTTGATGCTCGAGCACACCCCTCTATGGAAGTAGTCAAGTGGTATATACATACCTTCAGACAATGTTGACGGCAATTATGCTTCAGGCCTTGCTTGCGACCACGACAGGACAGAGGGACGCAGAGCGAGACAGCGCCCTGCTGCATGTCTGGCCAAAAAAGTGAAACATTAGGCACATGCAGTAATTACCACAGAGGAGGGTATGTGAATTAGCCATCTGCATGTTATGATTGCTACTGATTTGGTTTCAAATGGCGCTGCCCTAGCATGATTCACAAGGAAGTTACAGCTCCGCAGAAAGTTAACCACTACCACCGCAGACCACTGAAGTGAAAAACTTCTCTTGCCTATAAAACACATGGTTTGGAATGTTGTCCAATTTAAAAGAGCTGCACGCTGGCATTTTGCCCTTTGATGCTCGAGCACACCCCTCTATGGAAGTAGTCAAGTGGTATATACATACCTTCAGACAATGTTGACGGCAATTATGCTTCAGGCCTTGCTTGCGACCACGACAGGGCAGGGGGACGCAGAGCGAGACAGCGCCCTGCTGCATGTCTGGCCAAAAAAGTGAAACATTAGGCACATGCAGTAATTACCACAGAGGAGGGTATGTGAATTAGCCATCTGCATGTTATGATTGCTACTGATTTGGTTTCAAATGGCGCTGCCCTAGCATGATTCACAAGGAAGTTACAGCTCCTCAGAAAGTTAACCACTACCACCGCAGACCACTGAAGTGAAAAACTTCTTTCTTGCCTATAAAACACATGGTTTGGAATGTTGTCCAATTTAAAAGAGCTGCACGCTGGCATTTTGCCCTTTGATGCTCGAGCACACCCCTCTATGGAAGTAGTCAAGTGGTATATACATACCTTCAGACAATGTTGACGGCAATTATGCTTCAGGCCTTGCTTGCGACCACGACAGGGCAGGGGGACGCAGAGCGAGACAGCGCCCTGCTGCATGTCTGGCCAAAAAAGTGAAACATTAGGCACATGCAGTAATTACCACAGAGGAGGGTATGTGAATTAGCCATCTGCATGTTATGATTGCTACTGATTTGGTTTCAAATGGCGCTGCCCTAGCATGATTCACAAGGAAGTTACAGCTCCTCAGAAAGTTAACCACTACCACCGCAGACCACTGAAGTGAAAAACTTCTTTCTTGCCTATAAAACACATGGTTTGGAATGTTGTCCAATTTAAAAGAGCTGCACGCTGGCATTTTGCCCTTTGATGCTCGAGCACACCCCTCTATGGAAGTAGTCAAGTGGTATATACATACCTTCAGACAATGTTGACGGCAATTATGCTTCAGGCCTTGCTTGCGACCACGACAGGGCAGGGGGACGCAGAGCGAGACAGCGCCCTGCTGCATGTCTGGCCAAAAAAAGTGAAACATTAGGCACATGCAGTAATTACCACAGAGGAGGGTATGTGAATTAGCCATCTGCATGTTATGATTGCTACTGATTTGGTTTCAAATGGCGCTGCCCTAGCATGATTCACAAGGAAGTTACAGCTCCGCAGAAAAGTTAACCACTACCACCGCAGACCACTGAAGTGAAAAACTTCTTTCTTGCCTATAAAACACATGGTTTGGAATGTTGTCCAATTTAAAAGAGCTGCACGCTGGCATTTTGCCCTTTGATGCTCGAGCACACCCCTCTATGGAAGTAGTCAAGTGGTATATACATACCTTCAGACAATGTTGACGGCAATTATGCTTCAGGCCTTGCTTGCGACCACGACAGGGCAGGGGGACGCAGAGCGAGACAGCGCCCTGCTGCATGTCTGGCCAAAAAAAGTGAAACATTAGGCACATGCAGTAATTACCACAGAGGAGGGTATGTGAATTAGCCATCTGCATGTTATGATTGCTACTGATTTGGTTTCAAATGGCGCTGCCCTAGCATGATTCACAAGGAAGTTACAGCTCCGCAGAAAAGTTAACCACTACCACCGCAGACCACTGAAGTGAAAAACTTCTTTCTTGCCTATAAAACACATGGTTTGGAATGTTGTCCAATTTAAAAGAGCTGCACGCTGGCATTTTGCCCTTTGATGCTCGAGCACACCCCTCTATGGAAGTAGTCAAGTGGTATATACATACCTTCAGACAATGTTGACGGCAATTATGCTTCAGGCCTTGCTTGCGACCACGACAGGGCAGGGGGACGCAGAGCGAGACAGCGCCCTGCTGCATGTCTGGCCAAAAAAAGTGAAACATTAGGCACATGCAGTAATTACCACAGAGGAGGGTATGTGAATTAGCCATCTGCATGTTATGATTGCTACTGATTTGGTTTCAAATGGCGCTGCCCTAGCATGATTCACAAGGAAGTTACAGCTCCGCAGAAAAGTTAACCACTACCACCGCAGACCACTGAAGTGAAAAACTTCTTTCTTGCCTATAAAACACATGGTTTGGAATGTTGTCCAATTTAAAAGAGCTGCACGCTGGCATTTTGCCCTTTGATGCTCGAGCACACCCCTCTATGGAAGTAGTCAAGTGGTATATACATACCTTCAGACAATGTTGACGGCAATTATGCTTCAGGCCTTGCTTGCGACCACGACAGGACAGAGGGACGCAGAGCGAGACAGCGCCCTGCTGCATGTCTGGCCAAAAAAGTGAAACATTAGGCACATGCAGTAATTACCACAGAGGAGGGTATGTGAATTAGCCATCTGCATGTTATGATTGCTACTGATTTGGTTTCAAATGGCGCTGCCCTAGCATGATTCACAAGGAAGTTACAGCTCCTCAGAAAGTTAACCACTACCACCGCAGACCACTGAAGTGAAAAACTTCTTTCTTGCCTATAAAACACATGGTTTGGAATGTTGTCCAATTTAAAAGAGCTGCACGCTGGCATTTTGCCCTTTGATGCTCGAGCACACCCCTCTATGGAAGTAGTCAAGTGGTATATACATACCTTCAGACAATGTTGACGGCAATTATGCTTCAGGCCTTGCTTGCGACCACGACAGGGCAGGGGGACGCAGAGCGAGACAGCGCCCTGCTGCATGTCTGGCCAAAAAAAGTGAAACATTAGGCACATGCAGTAATTACCACAGAGGAGGGTATGTGAATTAGCCATCTGCATGTTATGATTGCTACTGATTTGGTTTCAAATGGCGCTGCCCTAGCATGATTCACAAGGAAGTTACAGCTCCTCAGAAAGTTAACCACTACCACCGCAGACCACTGAAGTGAAAAACTTCTTTCTTGCCTATAAAACACATGGTTTGGAATGTTGTCCAATTTAAAAGAGCTGCACGCTGGCATTTTGCCCTTTGATGCTCGAGCACACCCCTCTATGGAAGTAGTCAAGTGGTATATACATACCTTCAGACAATGTTGACGGCAATTATGCTTCAGGCCTTGCTTGCGACCACGACAGGGCAGGGGGACGCAGAGCGAGACAGCGCCCTGCTGCATGTCTGGCCAAAAAAGTGAAACATTAGGCACATGCAGTAATTACCACAGAGGAGGGTATGTGAATTAGCCATCTGCATGTTATGATTGCTACTGATTTGGTTTCAAATGGCGCTGCCCTAGCATGATTCACAAGGAAGTTACAGCTCCGCAGAAAGTTAACCACTACCACCGCAGACCACTGAAGTGAAAAACTTCTTTCTTGCCTATAAAACACATGGTTTGGAATGTTGTCCAATTTAAAAGAGCTGCACGCTGGCATTTTGCCCTTTGATGCTCGAGCACACCCCTCTATGGAAGTAGTCAAGTGGTATATACATACCTTCAGACAATGTTGACGGCAATTATGCTTCAGGCCTTGCTTGCGACCACGACAGGGCAGGGGGACGCAGAGCGAGACAGCGCCCTGCTGCATGTCTGGCCAAAAAAGTGAAACATTAGGCACATGCAGTAATTACCACAGAGGAGGGTATGTGAATTAGCCATCTGCATGTTATGATTGCTACTGATTTGGTTTCAAATGGCGCTGCCCTAGCATGATTCACAAGGAAGTTACAGCTCCGCAGAAAGTTAACCACTACCACCGCAGACCACTGAAGTGAAAAACTTCTTTCTTGCCTATAAAACACATGGTTTGGAATGTTGTCCAATTTAAAGAGCTGCACGCTGGCATTTTGCCCTTTGATGCTCGAGCACACCCCTCTATGGAAGTAGTCAAGTGGTATATACATACCTTCAGACAATGTTGACGGCAATTATGCTTCAGGCCTTGCTTGCGACCACGACAGGGCAGGGGGACGCAGAGCGAGACAGCGCCCTGCTGCATGTCTGGCCAAAAAAGTGAAACATTAGGCACATGCAGTAATTACCACAGAGGAGGGTATGTGAATTAGCCATCTGCATGTTATGATTGCTACTGATTTGGTTTCAAATGGCGCTGCCCTAGCATGATTCACAAGGAAGTTACAGCTCCTCAGAAAGTTAACCACTACCACCGCAGACCACTGAAGTGAAAAACTTCTTTCTTGCCTATAAAACACATGGTTTGGAATGTTGTCCAATTTAAAAGAGCTGCACGCTGGCATTTTGCCCTTTGATGCTCGAGCACACCCCTCTATGGAAGTAGTCAAGTGGTATATACATACCTTCAGACAATGTTGACGGCAATTATGCTTCAGGCCTTGCTTGCGACCACGACAGGACAGAGGGACGCAGAGCGAGACAGCGCCCTGCTGCATGTCTGGCCAAAAAAGTGAAACATTAGGCACATGCAGTAATTACCACAGAGGAGGGTATGTGAATTAGCCATCTGCATGTTATGATTGCTACTGATTTGGTTTCAAATGGCGCTGCCCTAGCATGATTCACAAGGAAGTTACAGCTCCGCAGAAAAGTTAACCACTACCACCGCAGACCACTGAAGTGAAAAACTTCTTTCTTGCCTATAAAACACATGGTTTGGAATGTTGTCCAATTTAAAAGAGCTGCACGCTGGCATTTTGCCCTTTGATGCTCGAGCACACCCCTCTATGGAAGTAGTCAAGTGGTATATACATACCTTCAGACAATGTTGACGGCAATTATGCTTCAGGCCTTGCTTGCGACCACGACAGGGCAGGGGGACGCAGAGCGAGACAGCGCCCTGCTGCATGTCTGGCCAAAAAAGTGAAACATTAGGCACATGCAGTAATTACCACAGAGGAGGGTATGTGAATTAGCCATCTGCATGTTATGATTGCTACTGATTTGGTTTCAAATGGCGCTGCCCTAGCATGATTCACAAGGAAGTTACAGCTCCGCAGAAAAGTTAACCACTACCACCGCAGACCACTGAAGTGAAAAACTTCTTTCTTGCCTATAAAACACATGGTTTGGAATGTTGTCCAATTTAAAAGAGCTGCACGCTGGCATTTTGCCCTTTGATGCTCGAGCACACCCCTCTATGGAAGTAGTCAAGTGGTATATACATACCTTCAGACAATGTTGACGGCAATTATGCTTCAGGCCTTGCTTGCGACCACGACAGGGCAGGGGGACGCAGAGCGAGACAGCGCCCTGCTGCATGTCTGGCCAAAAAAAGTGAAACATTAGGCACATGCAGTAATTACCACAGAGGAGGGTATGTGAATTAGCCATCTGCATGTTATGATTGCTACTGATTTGGTTTCAAATGGCGCTGCCCTAGCATGATTCACAAGGAAGTTACAGCTCCGCAGAAAGTTAACCACTACCACCGCAGACCACTGAAGTGAAAAACTTCTTTCTTGCCTATAAAACACATGGTTTGGAATGTTGTCCAATTTAAAAGAGCTGCACGCTGGCATTTTGCCCTTTGATGCTCGAGCACACCCCTCTATGGAAGTAGTCAAGTGGTATATACATACCTTCAGACAATGTTGACGGCAATTATGCTTCAGGCCTTGCTTGCGACCACGACAGGGCAGGGGGACGCAGAGCGAGACAGCGCCCTGCTGCATGTCTGGCCAAAAAAGTGAAACATTAGGCACATGCAGTAATTACCACAGAGGAGGGTATGTGAATTAGCCATCTGCATGTTATGATTGCTACTGATTTGGTTTCAAATGGCGCTGCCCTAGCATGATTCACAAGGAAGTTACAGCTCCGCAGAAAGTTAACCACTACCACCGCAGACCACTGAAGTGAAAAACTTCTTTCTTGCCTATAAAACACATGGTTTGGAATGTTGTCCAATTTAAAAGAGCTGCACGCTGGCATTTTGCCCTTTGATGCTCGAGCACACCCCTCTATGGAAGTAGTCAAGTGGTATATACATACCTTCAGACAATGTTGACGGCAATTATGCTTCAGGCCTTGCTTGCGACCACGACAGGGCAGGGGGACGCAGAGCGAGACAGCGCCCTGCTGCATGTCTGGCCAAAAAAGTGAAACATTAGGCACATGCAGTAATTACCACAGAGGAGGGTATGTGAATTAGCCATCTGCATGTTATGATTGCTACTGATTTGGTTTCAAATGGCGCTGCCCTAGCATGATTCACAAGGAAGTTACAGCTCCTCAGAAAGTTAACCACTACCACCGCAGACCACTGAAGTGAAAAACTTCTTTCTTGCCTATAAAACACATGGTTTGGAATGTTGTCCAATTTAAAAGAGCTGCACGCTGGCATTTTGCCCTTTGATGCTCGAGCACACCCCTCTATGGAAGTAGTCAAGTGGTATATACATACCTTCAGACAATGTTGACGGCAATTATGCTTCAGGCCTTGCTTGCGACCACGACAGGGCAGGGGGACGCAGAGCGAGACAGCGCCCTGCTGCATGTCTGGCCAAAAAAGTGAAACATTAGGCACATGCAGTAATTACCACAGAGGAGGGTATGTGAATTAGCCATCTGCATGTTATGATTGCTACTGATTTGGTTTCAAATGGCGCTGCCCTAGCATGATTCACAAGGAAGTTACAGCTCCTCAGAAAGTTAACCACTACCACCGCAGACCACTGAAGTGAAAAACTTCTTTCTTGCCTATAAAACACATGGTTTGGAATGTTGTCCAATTTAAAAGAGCTGCACGCTGGCATTTTGCCCTTTGATGCTCGAGCACACCCCTCTATGGAAGTAGTCAAGTGGTATATACATACCTTCAGACAATGTTGACGGCAATTATGCTTCAGGCCTTGCTTGCGACCACGACAGGGCAGGGGGACGCAGAGCGAGACAGCGCCCTGCTGCATGTCTGGCCAAAAAAGTGAAACATTAGGCACATGCAGTAATTACCACAGAGGAGGGTATGTGAATTAGCCATCTGCATGTTATGATTGCTACTGATTTGGTTTCAAATGGCGCTGCCCTAGCATGATTCACAAGGAAGTTACAGCTCCTGCAGAAAGTTAACCACTACCACCGCAGACCACTGAAGTGAAAAACTTCTTTCTTGCCTATAAAACACATGGTTTGGAATGTTGTCCAATTTAAAAGAGCTGCACGCTGGCATTTTGCCCTTTGATGCTCGAGCACACCCCTCTATGGAAGTAGTCAAGTGGTATATACATACCTTCAGACAATGTTGACGGCAATTATGCTTCAGGCCTTGCTTGCGACCACGACAGGACAGAGGGACGCAGAGCGAGACAGCGCCCTGCTGCATGTCTGGCCAAAAAAGTGAAACATTAGGCACATGCAGTAATTACCACAGAGGAGGGTATGTGAATTAGCCATCTGCATGTTATGATTGCTACTGATTTGGTTTCAAATGGCGCTGCCCTAGCATGATTCACAAGGAAGTTACAGCTCCGCAGAAAGTTAACCACTACCACCGCAGACCACTGAAGTGAAAAACTTCTTTCTTGCCTATAAAACACATGGTTTGGAATGTTGTCCAATTTAAAAGAGCTGCACGCTGGCATTTTGCCCTTTGATGCTCGAGCACACCCCTCTATGGAAGTAGTCAAGTGGTATATACATACCTTCAGACAATGTTGACGGCAATTATGCTTCAGGCCTTGCTTGCGACCACGACAGGGCAGGGGGACGCAGAGCGAGACAGCGCCCTGCTGCATGTCTGGCCAAAAAAGTGAAACATTAGGCACATGCAGTAATTACCACAGAGGAGGGTATGTGAATTAGCCATCTGCATGTTATGATTGCTACTGATTTGGTTTCAAATGGCGCTGCCCTAGCATGATTCACAAGGAAGTTACAGCTCCGCAGAAAGTTAACCACTACCACCGCAGACCACTGAAGTGAAAAACTTCTTTCTTGCCTATAAAACACATGGTTTGGAATGTTGTCCAATTTAAAAGAGCTGCACGCTGGCATTTTGCCCTTTGATGCTCGAGCACACCCCTCTATGGAAGTAGTCAAGTGGTATATACATACCTTCAGACAATGTTGACGGCAATTATGCTTCAGGCCTTGCTTGCGACCACGACAGGACAGAGGGACGCAGAGCGAGACAGCGCCCTGCTGCATGTCTGGCCAAAAAAAGTGAAACATTAGGCACATGCAGTAATTACCACAGAGGAGGGTATGTGAATTAGCCATCTGCATGTTATGATTGCTACTGATTTGGTTTCAAATGGCGCTGCCCTAGCATGATTCACAAGGAAGTTACAGCTCCGCAGAAAAGTTAACCACTACCACCGCAGACCACTGAAGTGAAAAACTTCTTTCTTGCCTATAAAACACATGGTTTGGAATGTTGTCCAATTTAAAAGAGCTGCACGCTGGCATTTTGCCCTTTGATGCTCGAGCACACCCCTCTATGGAAGTAGTCAAGTGGTATATACATACCTTCAGACAATGTTGACGGCAATTATGCTTCAGGCCTTGCTTGCGACCACGACAGGGCAGAGGGACGCAGAGCGAGACAGCGCCCTGCTGCATGTCTGGCCAAAAAAGTGAAACATTAGGCACATGCAGTAATTACCACAGAGGAGGGTATGTGAATTAGCCATCTGCATGTTATGATTGCTACTGATTTGGTTTCAAATGGCGCTGCCCTAGCATGATTCACAAGGAAGTTACAGCTCCTCAGAAAGTTAACCACTACCACCGCAGACCACTGAAGTGAAAAACTTCTTTCTTGCCTATAAAACACATGGTTTGGAATGTTGTCCAATTTAAAAGAGCTGCACGCTGGCATTTTGCACTTTGATGCTCGAGCACACCCCTCTATGGAAGTAGTCAAGTGGTATATACATACCTTCAGACAATGTTGACGGCAATTATGCTTCAGGCCTTGCTTGCGACCACGACAGGGCAGGGGGACGCAGAGCGAGACAGCGCCCTGCTGCATGTCTGGCCAAAAAAGTGAAACATTAGGCACATGCAGTAATTACCACAGAGGAGGGTATGTGAATTAGCCATCTGCATGTTATGATTGCTACTGATTTGGTTTCAAATGGCGCTGCCCTAGCATGATTCACAAGGAAGTTACAGCTCCGCAGAAAAGTTAACCACTACCACCGCAGACCACTGAAGTGAAAAACTTCTTTCTTGCCTATAAAACACATGGTTTGGAATGTTGTCCAATTTAAAAGAGCTGCACGCTGGCATTTTGCCCTTTGATGCTCGAGCACACCCCTCTATGGAAGTAGTCAAGTGGTATATACATACCTTCAGACAATGTTGACGGCAATTATGCTTCAGGCCTTGCTTGCGACCACGACAGGACAGAGGGACGCAGAGCGAGACAGCGCCCTGCTGCATGTCTGGCCAAAAAAGTGAAACATTAGGCACATGCAGTAATTACCACAGAGGAGGGTATGTGAATTAGCCATCTGCATGTTATGATTGCTACTGATTTGGTTTCAAATGGCGCTGCCCTAGCATGATT
>JAZHYW010027330.1:0-70938 GCA_037355805.1 Ixodes ricinus | reverse complement strand
TTCCATGCTGCCTAGGAAACCGTGTGCTAAAAGTCGGAAAAAGGTTGAAGGTACAACGTTTGCTAGGCGGCATAATTTAAATGTTGCGCAACTGCAGCGCGCGACATGTTGCTTAAGCAACGTTGTATCAGTGTAGTACAGACGCGAAAATCGCAACGTTGTGTAGTGAACTGTTTCCAATCTGTTTCTGACGCAACATTGATCGGCACGACAAAGGCACAGCGTTAGGCTACTGTTTCGAATTCCATGCTGCCTAGAAAACCGTGTGCTAAAAGTCGGAAAAAGGTTGAAGGTACAACGTTTGCTAGGCGGCATAATTTAAATGTTGCGCAACTGCAGCGCGCGACATGTTGCTTAAGCAACGTTGTATCAGTGTAGTACAGACGCGAAAATCGCAACGTTGTGTAGTGAACTGTTTCCAATCTGTTTCTGACGCAACATTGATCGGCACGACAAAGGCACAGCGTTAGGCTACTGTTTCGAATTCCATGCTGCCTAGGAAACCGTGTGCTAAAAGTCGGAAAAAGGTTGAAGGTACAACGTTTGCTAGGCGGCATAATTTAAATGTTGCGCAACTGCAGCGCGCGACATGTTGCTTAAGCAACGTTGTATCAGTGTAGTACAGACGCGAAAATCGCAACGTTGTGTAGTGAACTGTCTCCAATTTGTTTCTGACGCAACATTGATCGGCACGACAAAGGCACAGCGTTAGGCTACTGTTTCGAATTCCATGCTGCCTAGAAAACCGTGTGCTAAAAGTCGGAAAAAGGTTGAAGGTACAACGTTTGCTAGGCGGCATAATTTAAATGTTGCGCAACTGCAGCGCACGACATGTTTCTTATGCAACGTGGTATTACTGTAGTACAGACCCAAACATCGCAACGTTGTGTAGTGAACTGTCTCCAATTTGTTTCCGACGCAACATTGATCGACACGACAAAGACACAGATTAAACCGCTCCTTCACACTGGCGTTCGAAACGCAAATGCTTAGCGGATCCGCCCGTTTTCGTCATCGAATCGCGAGCAATTGCACTGAATCTTTGAGCAAACGCGTCCGCAAACGCGACTCAACCACCGGTGTGAATGGGCCTGCACTGCTTCGAGCTCCATGTTGCCTAGGAAAACGTGTACCAACGTTACTAGAACCACTCTGTTAGGATGCGATGCACGCAGGTCGAGACGCGCTACCTGAAATCACCGCTGAGACAAGGTTGTATAAAAACAGTATTAATTGTGCCGCAAAACCTTGAAGCTAAAGATATTAGAAAAGATTACGCGCACGTCATTTGGTACTAAACTCCAATAGAATTTACTACAAAAAAAGCTTTTTCTGTTTGTTCTTACGCAAAAACATGCTTCCTGCAAGCTCAAGGTGACCACAGTAAAAAAAAGAAGAAAAAAAAGATTAAGAGTGGCGCTATTGTCGTATTTAGCTCGGTCTCGGTGGACGCCAGAGGCCCAGGTTTCAGCGGTGAGTTTCCCATCCGAGTGTTCTAGCAACCTTGCCGTGTACTAAAAGTCGGTAAATGGCTGAAGGTACAACGTTCGCTAGTCCATTCGCTACCAAAGCTGGCGCATTCCCGGTCGCGCCTGCAGAGACCTAATTGCCAAAGCCGGCGAGTCGCCGGGCTGTACACTTTTGTGGTTTCAAATTTAACTAATGGATGGCGCGCTATAACTACTTACACTTGCAGAGTTTGGATATATTACCACCGCACTGGTTATGGGTCTTTTTTCTAATTCGTGCACGTTTACCATTGCGACATGGGGGAGAACGCCACAGCCAAAAATATCCCGATCTCGATCACCCCACGGCCGCAGATGACAACAGGAGATTGGCCGTTGTATTCAATTTTCAATCAATGACTTCACATGTCCAACAAACTTTCACCATGTCGAATACGCTGTCGTCCATCTCCGACGCCATACTTGCCAGCGAATTGCAATGTCGCAACCGGTTTGCAGTGCGCGCAGCACCCGGGTTTGAAAGCATTTGAGAGAAAGGTCATTGCAGCGTTGCCACGGTGTACTGTTCGAGCCTAGGCTGAAGTGATGATGATGATAGCCTTTATTCTACTTGCAAACGTGGGTTCCGTCTGCCATCGTATGAAGCGGCTTCTCTCTCCGCTTGAGACTCTATAAGACACGCTAGATGGACAATTTGGTCATTGCAGGACAACTGGAAATTTGATAATGGTCACACGGACTCAAGCTTGCACGACGTTGATTCATATCAAACCAGATATGACATCCGTAATAAATATGTTGAGAACGTGTTTCTGCGTAAATTTTTAGTCGCCAGTTGGAAGAGCCTCCATGTTCTGTAGGTTGTTTCACAAGGAGCTATCTTTCGGAGAAAATAATTTTGACGCCTCACAGCACAGACGTAATCACCTTTCGTTTAACAGGTTGATAATGATGAACACAGCTAGCCGGCTCCGATTGTGGTGTGCCAGCAAAGGTGGAAAGCGGGACGAGAGGGAGCGAAATTTGCAAAGCTCATCATGTTGAAAGTCTTACATTTGGTTTCTATTTGACCTTTTGACGTTCCCTAGCTCTCTCTCTTTCTCTGTCGTTGTCTTCTTGTCGTCTGCTTCGGGCGCTCTTTCTTATTGCGCAAGAGGTTGCCTACTTACAGCAACTAGCCTCCGTTTTGCTGCACGGAACTTCTGAAACGAAGTATAGCTCTCCTGCGCTCTCGTCTTCACTCATAACCAGTCACCGTTTAGGAGCAAAACCATTTGACGTCTTTTTTTAACGTGATTTGCGTCAGTTCTACTTTTCTGGGCTTCATATTTCATTTGTATTCGGGACAGCATTTCAGGATTTATTGACAACATGTCAAAATTCTCCGTTGTTCATTTTATCCCTGAAAATGCTTATGAGATCGTACCCATTCATTGGGTTTCAAACGCAAAAACGTATTTGTTGGTGGCCGCCCTCAAGTTATTCCTCCGCAAGAATAACGAAGGCGGTGCGCACTGGCGAACCCTTGGACCGAGACACCTGGACGAAGCAGGCGCCAATCAAGATCCTTTTCACTGGAGGTAAGGGTGCTGAATTATCCTCCTTTGCGCAAAAGGCAGGTTTAAGAGGACTGCTTTTGCGTTCTGATAAGGTACCTTTTTGTCTGAGTCAGGCCGTTGTTGGTTATCGCTATCGGAGAGCATAATGGTTGACACAGATTTTCAAATATAACATTCGTCAGTGAAAAGAAACCTTTCGAAGGCTTCAGAGCTTTCACAAAATGCTCATGCATGTCTTATGCATGAGCCACGTTTCACTATCATCACAGGAGCTAATCTGTGATAAAACGGGGACAAAATTGATATACATAATTTATCATCATAACCTTGAACAGAACGCAAGGGCGCAAGAGAACTAGTATAAATTGAACATTGTGAAAAAAAAAACGAGACTGAGGTTATAAAATCTAACACTGCAGAACAGGATCGAGGAGACGTTTCCTCGATCCTCTTCTGCCGTGTTGTTTCTCATAAGCTGCCTTTATCTGCGGCTTAGACCTGTGTATTTGTGTGTCCGAGATGTAATAATTAAGATGCTTTTTTATTGTGTTTGTGTGTTCGTCTAGCAAAATTTTTGTCTTATGCCTTCAAGCACCCTTTAATTTTAGTTAGATTATTCGTTATAACGTTACACCATGTGCTCCAAACTTGCAGGCTTTAATTTTCAATGTATGTTCCTTCATCTGCAATACAAACAGTCAGAGGTATTGCTGCCGCAACCTAAATATCTCAAAGTGTGAGTAATAGTCACTAGCCACCATTTTATTTATAGTGACCAAACAAAAGATAAAATAAAGCTATTCTGGTAGGTACAAGTAAATCACCAAAAACGTCAGCTGCTGTTGAAGAGAAGAAATTAGAGGTGAATTGAAACGTATTACTTCTTATCCGACAACCTTTTAACACTAATATTACTAAAGGCGACAAGAATCGAAAATTAACTGTAGACAATGTGTCGTGGGACCCGCTATTTCCTCGAACACCATTTCATTGAATGCCGTATAAAATATTGTCGGACATTTCTCTTCCATTTCTTAAAGGGCAACTCCGCTCAATTCCGAAGATTTCGGGATAATGAGGTATTTTACATTAAAAGCCCTAGTAAAAGACGCCAGGTCGTTTGCTTCGCGAAAAATGGGATATAAATTTTTAAATCTAGTTTTAAACACGAGCGCAAATCAAAACTGATACTGTGGCTCCGTCCGGCAAGATTGGCCTCGAACCGCCAAGAACATGGCCATCACGTGGTACGAGATGTCACGTGATCCTTCTACGCAACGACGGGCGGGATTGGGGCGGGCGCGTGCCAGGCGCAGCTGTATGTCGTCTGCACCGCACACTTCGCCAGGTTTTGCTGTCTAGGACATTCGACGACGTCTGCACAACTGCGGCATATACCTGCGCACGTAGTGTTCATAGTGTGGACGAAACTCCGACAGACAACAATCACAAACGGTGAAACGACCACGGCGGTTGTTTTGTGACGCGGGAGACGGCTGTAATGGCGGAACCACGGCGGGTCGGCCATACGGCTCCCAAAAAGCGCGCTGCGGACACCGCTGTGCGGCGAGAGGAAACGTTGCTGACGTCATCCGCTACGCTCACACAGAGAACAAAAACAAGCAATAGGGGGCAATGGTGATTACGTTTAGCTCAATGTTGGCTAAGCCCACACCATAGCCTTGACTGCGTTTCTGGTTGTTGCGCCCGAATTCGCCCGCTCGAGTCAGCCGCTTTCGGCAACTTGGCCGGTTGCAGAGTTTGCTGGACCGTTTAAGAAACATTTAGACAGATCCGCGTCGTAATATTTGATGTGTGGTCTTTCTAGGCGATACTGAAGAGGACTGCATTGTTTTTTGCAAAACCAAAAATGAAGCCAAGTTGCTTTTTCGGAAAATGCTACTCGCGCCCTTCCTCTTCTCACCTTCTCCCAAAAGTCACGTGACGGCAGCGGCCTCTATTGTGTCGGCTTATGCTGTACGGATAATCCTCAAAAATCGCAAAACGAGCGGCTAGCTGCGAGCTCGACAACGACCTTGAGACTTCCAGGTGTCTTACCCTCTTTGACGCGGGCACGCTCAATCCGCGAGACTGAGGAGGCCAGCGCGGTCCAACGCAGGCCCGATGCCGCTCGGTCGGTGGAGATCGAGGGGCCGCGGTATGCTGGGGTCGTTGCAGCTGCCGCCCTCTGGCATCGCGCGGCTGTTGGAACCATTCTCGTGTCTGCACAAGGATTGGCTTCGCAATAAAGGGTTCAAGTCGTCGATAATACATTTCTTTCCGAAACATAAAAATCAACTGAATTTCCCTAATGTCTTCATTACCGTTTGAAACACATATCTCCTCCCATAGGTTGTTCATATCATTATGCTCTTTTTTGCGTATTTATTCGTCCTTACCTCTGTTTGATGTCTGTTTTATAACTTGATAAAGACCTTTAAATTTTGGCGCGGGCTTGCGCGATAAACGCTGTACCAAATGTATCCAATATCGAACAAGATTGGCGTCAGGAGGGTGGAAGAAGCAAGCTCCTTTATAATTCTTGAAATAACTTCGGATCCTGCAAAGCATGTCAGGGACCGTAACTGCCAAAGCATGCATGCACTTCTGCTTGGCTGTTGAAGAAATGTTCTGCCTCTCCCTCTTGTCGGTGGCTCACTGAAGTTTGGCAATTTTCGTTTGCGGCTCCTCCGCGCTGTCAGTTTGGCCACCCCTGCTGTAGTTGATGTTCATTTCAATATGAACGGGAACTTGGTAGTTCCGGTTTATGAGGTTCTGAGAAGTGTAGTCTTGTGCCAGAACACAATTTTGTAGAAGCTGCAGAATGAAGAACCGGGTATGCTAACCCCTTTCCTTCCTTCAGGCACGCAGGCAAACGTTTACGCAAAAGGTGTGACCCGCCACTGGGTCCAGACGGAAGGCTCGGAGCTGCCTCGTGGGAGCAGCAGTACTGCCAGCAGCAGCGGCCACAGCACCAGCAACCATGCCACCATCACCACCATCACAACCACCACTCCAGTGCCACCGCATAGCCCGGCCTTGGCACCCGCCATAAGCCCCCACCCAAGTGATTCAGAGGAGGCGGAGGCGGCAGAAGAGGAGGAGGAGGAGGAGGAAGAAGAAGAAGAAGAAGAAGAATATGAAGAAGAAGGCGAACACGACGACGACGACGACGATGACTACGATGAGGATGGCGAGGACAGAGGAGACCCCTGTACGATCCATTCGTCAAAAAAGGGTTTGTCGAGTAAGAATGCTTTTTTTAGATAAAGCAGGCTAAACACAAATTAACATGTAGTTGCTTGCTTTACAGTGCAACTAATACTACGGTGCCAAATCAAAAAGACGACGTGTTAGATCACTCTGCCATCAAACGCAATATTTGTTTGTTACGAATGGAGCTATATAAACATGTTCAGCGCACGCAGAAATGTTCTCAGAATAGGTTCATTGGGTTGGGGCAAAGAAAATGCAGTGTGCCGCATAATGAGCACCAGCAAGGCGCCATCAATTTATATAGTAAGTCATATTTTATGTAAGTATTAGTACATTTTGATCAAACACTTGCACTTTGCGAAATTTTTAGCAGTTGTAAATAGGGTTGTCTTGCATAGAATGTCCCTAATATGTATTAGTCAATTGCTCAGACTTGAATGAGGCAATAATGCTCTATTTGTTATGGTAAGGTGAGCACAGAATTTACTCATTAACTCTAAACACTGATAACTTTTCCAGGGAAGATGCCACCACAAGCGGGGAGCCAGGCTACAAGGAGAAGAAGTTTATTGTATTTAAGAGCTGCTTACGACTGTTGTTTACAGTATGCCAGACGTGCCACAGCAGCTGCACCATGTCTATGAAAGTAAGAGGCACGCTCCTGATTGTGCGCACCTGTTGCCCTGCTAAGCACACACACCGCTGGGACAGCCAGCCGTGCATCAAAAGAAGGGCTGTTGGAGACCTGCTGCTCTCATCGCTTGTCCTGTTTACGGGTGCTTCTGCAACAAGAGCCCTGCGGCTGTGGCGTCTCATGAACATCCAGGTCATCTGCAGAAAGATCTTCTTCAACTACCAGCGGGCCATCTTGATTCCAGCAGTCGAACAGGTGATTATGATGCTATCTGATGATCTTGACCTGATGGGCTTCTACATTCGTATGCAGAGTTAAGACAAAATATATTTATGGTTTCTGAGAGATAAACGTTACAATAAACAGATTGAAAAAAAAAAAATTTGTTCATAGCTGCCCAATGTGCGAAAGGTCGTCTGACTTTACGTGATCGCCTTATGTTGCATAATCTCATAATGTTGTGCAATCACGTATGGTTGCGTGATTACAGAACGGTAATTGACACCATGTAGTTGAATGATTCAAACTGATTTATTGGGATATAGTCGGGTCTCCCAATCATAACGCTGCTTTTCCCCGCTTTGCTAGTGTTGTTTCTCCTGCTGTTTGATACACACAGCTAAAAGTATGTTGCTCCACGTGGCTCGTGGCATGTGCACTGCTGGGCAAGGCATGTGGCAATTTCCTTTCATTTTCTTTTGGCTCTGAAACAATTTAATTGTCATATTGGTGCTTTCATCTCGCTATTAAAATCTGGTGACAGAGTATGTGTAGTGAGAGGTGGGAGGATAGAAGCTCGTAGACCCAACGACACTACCACCATATCGCACTGCACACTCTGTGTCACCAGACGTAAACCGGAGGATTTTAATACAGAATGTGTTTGCGGCTGGCTGCTAGCACTCCCTGTAATGCTATTCTGAAAGGGAAGCCTGAAAAGAAAGTCCGTTACGGAAGCGACGCAAAATCACCCTTTTGAAAAAGAAAAAGACAGGATGTGCCAGGTTTCGAACCAGGTTCCCTCCAGTCGTTAGTGTGATGCTAGACCATCTGATTTAGCAGCGCACGAGGGAAAAGGGGGTCGTCCTGCAGGTGTGGACGCTTCGGCACATATGATGGCAGTGCGCTCGACCATAACAGACACCAAATTTGCATTCCACTCACGCTTGAGGCAGTGCTCTCTTTTGTAGATTATGCACAAGGATATTTGCACCAAATGATTTGATTACACCATTGGGGCACAAACAGTAAGGCGACACATAATACGTTTTGTGTGACCACTGCCCCTATCATGATAGCGCAGAAAAGGGTGCACATTTTCACTGCAGCGTTTAGGCCAGTGTCAAAGATATCAGCATTGCCTCGCACATGTGTGGACGGAGGAGCGAGACATGCTGCTGGAGGAGCTTCGTGACCAGCTCCTTGACCTTGCTGGGGACGGGAGGTGCGACTCCCTGGCTACAGTGCCAAGTACCTCATTTACTCCCTGCACGTGCCCCTCGTGAACAAGATCCTCCACTGTGAGCAGGTGCAGGTTGGAGAGGTATGGAAGGGATGCACTCTTCTTATTACCGTAGCTTCAATTTGAACCGAATACTGTCGAGACCTGTTATAACGAAGTCAACGGGAATCGGAAATCACTTCGCTATATCTGCTTTTTTGTTATAACTCATACAAATAACATGAAAAAAAATATAACACGGGATGTCACGGGCACATGTTTATCAAGCCCACAGAAAGTGGTTGAGGCTTCCCTGCACGCATCTTCTGGTAGGTCGGAGCCGCTTCTCGCCAGCTGCGACAAGCTCCGATCGAAAAAAGATCCTGCTATGTACAAACCATGTCGACAGCTGCTACGGCCGTAGTGGATGGCATCGGCGGCGGACAGCATTCTTTATGTTTATGCGCACTTCGTCAATGATGGCACACTTTTGATTCTAGGACATTGCCTTCATCCTCCCCGTTGAGCTGCCGGCAGTGCCGGGACTCTCCTTCGTTGAGTAACAATGATTCATCGAATCTGTGCTGGAGCGAGTAGACTTTCGCGCAAGAGCGACCTCACTGACCGGACACCGACACGGATCACGAAACAAACAAAGGCACGCATGGCACTGAGTTCACGCTCAAGCTTGTTTGTTGTCGGTATAGAGAGCCTAGATTTAAGAGATGGGACAACTGCTCGATTGCTGCTCGATTGGGATTACGTGGTTTGTGGGCCACGTTTGCAAAACGAGCCGCAGCATGCAAAGAGTCAAAACTCAAAAATCGTTCACCTTCTGCAAATGTGTCCCTGCCTCTGCACAGTTTCCTCGCCACACTGGCCAAACGACACAAATGCAGGCGTATTTACTGCTCCCTCTTAAATCTAGCCTCTCTCAGTCATCTCTGCCGGTACGTTGTCGCTAGTGCTCCGAACGCCCTTATTGACATGCCACAACGGCTTCGCTGCATGAAATACGGCAAAGCCGCTTCCCAGATAAGGAGCGGGAAGCAGACAACGTTGTAGAGACTGGCGCCGGCGGCCTTTCCAGCATCTTCTGCAGCCTGTTCTGGGTGGCTTCTTGGGCCGCGGCAGCAAAGTGCGGCGGTCCGAGACTTAATAAACTTTCCAAATTTTATTATTTTTTAAATTATCACAAAATTTTTCTTTGTTATATCTGCGGGAACCACTCAATTTCTTTCGCTAAAAACACACACACATGCATTGAAAAAGTGCATACGGGAATGGGAAATCGTGATCGCTTCGCTGTAGCCGCTATTTCGTTATAACCGACTTCGTTATAACCGGTCTCGAGAGTACGGCCTCTTTTTGCTGGGTAGCATCATTTTGCACTCCTGTGACAAAGAGGAGACCGCCATGACTTTTGATTCATTGTGATGAATCTGGTGAAGCACTCGAAGCCATTTTTTAAAGTTCCATTCTTTCCACAATCTTGTCTACACCTTCCTTTCCATAGGATTTTGGAAGCACTCGAAGCTATTCTTTAAAGTTGCATTCATCCCATAATTTTGTGTGCACCTTCCTTTCCATAGAAATATTTTCTCACTCCTTCACATAGCATGCATCACTGGGGAAGGTTGCAGGACTACCTGAGCTACAGAGTTACCAATGCACCTCGCCACTGCATGTAGTGAACAAAATAAACAGTGTGGCTAATAGAAATAACTTTTCCTATTTTCTGCTGATTGCACAGTGTGAGGCAGTGCGCTGCAGCGGACACATGGAGAAGGAAGGCCTCATCAGGTCCCTCGCCTTCATGCGCGAGAAGGAGATGACTGTGCGGTCCCTGGCCACTGACAGGCATCGTTCCATCACCAAACACATGCGGGAAAAGGAACCAGCGATACTCCACCGCTTTGATGTCTGGCATGTCTCGAAAAGTAAATCCCATATTTTTGTACCACAGATAGAATGTTTGCTTAGTGGCTCTCAATGTTTCCTTTTTTTCTTCTTTTTTTAACCATTGATAAGAACTCTAGTACTATTGGCAACACAAAACTTCTAGGCTGTAATGAGCTGGGTGCTAAATAGATAAGCTCAGTCCCAAGAAAAAAAAATTACTTTTATTTTAATTTGTACATTAGAAGCATGAGTGAAAAAGGGCATCAACATTTTTTTGTGAGTGATGCTTCCTCTATCTTTGTTGAATGCTTTCTTTAACACCAGCTCTTAGAAGGAGTCAGGCTGATGCTAACTTCTTGCCCCCTCAAACTGCAGGCGTCAAGAAGAG
Source organism: Ixodes ricinus (assembly GCA_037355805.1). Classification (NCBI taxonomy): domain Eukaryota; kingdom Metazoa; phylum Arthropoda; class Arachnida; order Ixodida; family Ixodidae; genus Ixodes; species Ixodes ricinus. The sequence continues at coordinate 60,329 of JAZHYW010027330.1, read as the reverse complement.
TCTGAGCACTGCCAGCAAGAGCCACGAGTGCGGTTTGATTGCCGAGTGGACCCAGCCAGCTGTCAATCACCTCTACTGGTGTGCGGCAGCTAGCCAGGGCACATGCTGACCTGCTTGTGGATGCCTGGACCAGCATGACGAGGCACGTGGTCGACATCCACACGGACCACCCTGGCACCTACACCAGGTGCTTCCACGAGCCTATCAGCAGATGGCGAATGGCTGGTGCCAGGTCAGTGAGCATTTCACATACCTCTGAAAGTTCTACACAGTACACTGAATGGCAGAGACGTTGTTGTTCAGTCAATCAAATACAGTAATGCTGAACAAACTTTGAATGAGTACTGACATACTAACCTGAGTCAATAAAATTTTCTTACAGCAAGCCTTGATCCTTTTGTCTGATTTTTTAGACACACCCGCACATGCAAGGTTCGTGGATGCGGTAACCGGCAAATCCCTTCTGAAGGACCTCCGCCAGCTGTCGCCGGACACCCAGACGTCAACCCTGGAGTCCTTCCACAGCGTGCTCAACAGCTTCGCACCAAAGTGGGCCGCGTTTCACACAAAGGGCATGCTTGCCAGGTATGTACGCAAGGAAATTATTCAGAAAGCAACCCTTTAGATGCTACCCACATTGCCAATGTGTAAGTGGTACCTATATGTTTTTACGGGCATTTGGCAACCTCCTCGCCATCATGAAACCCTTCCGAGTTCTTTTTATGCTTGCCTGGTTCGACAATCAGAATTTTTATGGACACTTTTTATTTTAACACTTTGCTTGATCATGACTACAGTTGTGGTACCAACACACTGACTCGCATGATGAGATGGCAACCTTTGTCTAATGAATGCCTCAAAATACAGATTGTATTTTTCTGTCAACAAAATAATTGAGCAGCACGCTAAAATGCGTATCACATGCAGAATCAGCACCATATTCTGACTGCATTCCCTATCGCTGTAGGACCCGAGTGGCAGCATTGCACTTCAACGAGAATGGTGACAGGGAGCAGGCCATCTCGGGAGCAGGCCAAAGGCAGTGGAAGCAGAAGTCCCCCAAAGCGAAGAAAGGGCACCCCACCGTTGCTGAAGAAAAGACAAAAGCCACGCATGGTAACTTAGCAAGTATTTATCTCTGTCAAGCTGTCAAGTGCATTATGAGATCGGTTTGTCAAGTGACTATATTCGGTGACAGGTTAGTACACGGGAAGCTCTGCCCACATTTGTTTTGCACCCGCGTCAACTTCCTCCACTGTTCAGAAATTACTAGTCGTCAGCTTCATTTAGGAGCAAGACACCAATGCTTTAGTGTGAAGCTTGCAGCTGCAGCAGGCTGACAATATCATCCAGTTCTCTTTTAGTCAGGCATACTAGGTCACATCCCTTCTTTCCAGTTTCACTACCGGCATGATCTGCTGTTGAACGTGAAAAATAGGCAGCTGGGGAAGAATGAATGTGTCAGCCTTAGAAAAAAAGTTTCCAGAGAGAAGCGCTTGTAAACAAATATTGACACCTTTTGCATGCCTTACGAATGTATAGACTGTTCTGTGCACCAATTACTCATGGTGGAAAGACTGTTTCCTTGTGCTGCCTATTTTGCATTGTAACTCATTGTAACTCAAATCTGTGCAGATCATAGTCCAGACAGTACAGTTGACAAAAAGTTGTTTCGAATACATTTTGCAGCCTACGTCGCAAAGCTGCTGGCTCAGGCTGTCCTGATCTGCGAGGAGATTGGGCCCCTGAGGGAAGTCTTCAAGCGAGATCGGGAGATGCCAAGGCTTCCGTACATGAGCGAGAGCTTTGAGAGGCCGCCAAAAGAGGACCTGGTAGCGGCCAGGATTAGCCGTTTTGGTAAAAGGGTTCCATTCATAGCCGAATAAGACGTTGCCTGCAGTACTGTGTGTACTGTCGGCTGGTGTACGCAGTTCCCTGGTCGGTGACCAATTTTCGCGAGGCACTGTAAGTGGTGTCCAGGTCCCTGAGGAAATTCCTCTAGTAGCCAGACGAAGAGCTCCTCACGGCAAGACGCCAAACTTTGTAAAGCCGTCTATTGCCACATTAATGTTCACGTTGCTGGTCGTGCTGCGAACGAATGGTGCTAAATGCTCCATGTGGGGAGTGTTTAATAGCGGGGCCGCATTTTCAGTGCTGTGTGGTGCTTTTTTTTCCTGGATGGAACCTTGTGATACAAGCACTCCACACAGCACACATTATGGGCCGTCTCAGGTATTGACGCATCCTTGGAAACCAGTACATCTTGGTGAGCGAAGCCACGGTGTCGTCGAGAGAGAGGTGTCCGACATCGTTGTGGCATCCTTGCACGATCTGCCAATGAGCTCCTCGTGGCACTACCCATAGTAGGCAGTCTTCTCCTTCATCGAGAACTTTCTTGAAAAACTTGCCTTCTGAGAGTCCATACTCCTCGATACGCTGCCTCTCCTTCGTCTCTGAGGGTTGCTTTAAGCTGTCCTTGATTACCTGTAACGTTGGATCCGTCTGCTGAGCTAACACCAAACAGTCGTCGTTGGAGAGCTCTGTAAGAAAAAAGTTTGCACCGACTGTGACATCAATCTCTTCAGGCTCTGACACAGGAGCTCTGTTGATTGCATTGACGTGGGTTATTGTATCTGCCGGTCTATGTTCTACTTCAAACATGCCCTGTAGCCGCAGATTCCACCTGCCTATACGTGGCACTAGGCCTCGCTTTGACAGCGTGGTTTGCAAGGAGTTGCATTCCGTGAGGAGAATGAACTCGATCCCCTACAAGTTCGGCCAAAGCTTCTCAACTGTCCACACAACTCCAAATGCTTTGAGCTCGTAAGAGTGATGTCGCTCCTCATCTCGCGTCGTGCGACGGCTGACCTACATAACCGGGTGCATCAACTTGTCCGCTTGCTCTTGTAACTGTACTCCTCCAAGGCCTAACTTGCAAGCGTCTTTGGGCACCTCCGTTTTTGCACCGTGTACGTTGACTGCTAACGTAGGCTCGCTCATTAGGCAGCTCGGCAGCTTCCAGAATGCTGCCTCCTGATCGGTTGTCCAGTGCCATTCCTCCCCTTCATAAAGCAGCGTGGTAAGTGGCCTTGCTACCGTGGCAAATCCAGCCACAAAGCGTTAAAAATAGCTGCACAGGCCGAAGAATTGTCGGAGGTCATGTACATTCGTAGGCACTGGGAAATTGGAGATGCCTTTTAACGTTGTTGGGTTTGATGCTGGTGATTGGTCCCAAGTGGTCGAGATGATCCATGTGGAATGGGAGTTCCTTCTTCTCGATCGAATGAAGCATTCCTGTTTTTTTCCCTGTTGGTGTTTTACGGTAGAGGCACTCCATGCACGCTGCAATATACTGGCGGACATAGCACTTCATGCCTTCAAACCAGTACTTCTCTTGAAGTTTCTCCAACATCGCATCAATGCCGTAATTCCCAATGTCGTCGTGACATCGCCGGACAACTTGCCATCTCAGTGGCTTCGGCACTACCGAGAGCCTTTTGGCCGTGTTACCAAGTCCAACATTTCGGAATATTACCCCGTCCCCGAGCTGGTAATCATAGAAATTTTGCTCAGGTTTTTGTGTCGTCTCATCTCCACCCAGGAAGCCTCTTATGGCTCTAACTTGCGGGTCGAGAGCCTGTGCTGTTACGATCCAGCTGCTGCTGCTCTCCGCTGTCGTGGCCAAGATTTTCAAGGCATCGCAGGCTTCGGTCTTTTCCGCTCCTTGGCACGACGATCTGCTGAGTGCGTCGGCGTGTGGCACTGAGGTACCACTTCTATGTTCTATGCTGAACCTGAACTGTAACTTCATTCGCCATCGGCCTACTCGTGGTGTCAAGTTCCGCTTGCTGAGTGATCCACGCAGTGCGTTGCAGTCAATAGCAAACAAAAAGTCAGTGCCTAGCGGGTACGGTCGTAGACGCTCCGAAGTCTAGACCACAATAATGGTCTCGAGCTTGTAAGAGTCGGTTGCATTACAAAGGGGGGGGGGGGGCAGGGTGGATTGCCTCGGACGCAGTGCTCAGGGGAGTGTCGCGATACCCCACAAGAGCGGGGGAGGGCTACCGCCCTGGGTGCCACTGACCCTAGTGTGACTACAGTGGTAAGAGTGATACTGCAGCTCGGCCCTTGAGGTTTGTCAGCTGACATAAATGACAGGGTGCATTCTTCTATTTATCTGCTCAAGTATTCAATAAATCGTCTGAAGCAGCTCGCGAGTCCAACAAACTGCCTAACCTCATGCACCTCTTTTAGTCGAGGGAAGTCTGCCATGCATTTCGCATTTCACGTTGAGCTCACTGGGTTTCATTCCTGATGGCACAATGTCGAACCTGAGGTAGGTTACGCTCGACGCCAGGAATTTTGCACTTCTTCAATTGGAGTGTGAGGTTTACGTTTTGGAGAACGTGAAGTACCTCTTCCCAGGTGCGCTAAACCTTCGTCGGAATCTTTTGACGGGATCAACTTGTCGTCCATATAGGCCGACGCCACTCCGTAATGCAGAGGACCCAGCACGACGTTCATCATTCTCTGGAACATGGCGGGTGTGTTCGTAAGTCCAAATGGCATCTGTAAGAATTTGTAATGCCCATCCGGTGTGACGAAGGCCGTCCTTGCACGTGACCCGTCCGCAACAGGAACTTGATAGTGTCCCGACGCTAAGTCGAGCATTGTGAAATGTAGCTTTTGCCTTGCAGTCTGTCTAGCTAATCCTCAATCAATGGCAATGGGTGACAGTCCCTCTTGGTAACTCAGTTGAGCCCTCTGTAGTCGATATGGAGTCGCTTTTCGCCACTTTTCCTTTTTTGCAAGGAGTAGTGGGCTTGCATATGGCAATGAAGAGTCCCGAGCGATTCCCGTAGATTTCAGTTCGTCAATATCTTGATTTACCCGGTGACGCTGATAGTACAAAAGTGGATACGAATGAAGCGACACAGGTCTCGTATCCTCGACAGTGTCGATGGTTACCTCTGCCTTACTGGTCTCGCCAAGCTCGAAAGCATCTTTCAGAAGCAATCCCAATAATTGCTGAGCAATTTGAGCAACACTTCAGCTTCGTAAGACGTCACTCGTTCCCCGATGTGCAGTTCTGCCTAAGTAATCGGTTGGCGGGTCTTACCTCGTGTGCAGAAATTTCTCACCTCGCTGTCTGGTTCACACGTTTCGCCACGCCACAATATCACCTTGAGCAATTCAAAGTTCATTCGTCAAAACATTCATGTCGGGGATCACTCCGTCCCCTTCACCGCTGACTCCCAAGACGCAGGATAAAAAAAGTGTGTTCTCTATTCCATGTCATTCCGTTTGCCAGAGTTGTGCAGCACCGTTCATTGCCTCGCGCATCGCCGTCTGGATGGTCGCTAGTGTCACTGGAAGTCGAAGGGGCCACAGCTGTCGTTCAGGGGCTGTCCGTGTGCATTCGGCAATTCTGCGTTGCCTCCATTTGGCGGTGTTCCGTTATTCGCCTCTGGCGGCTGAGTCGAGACGGCAGGTACGTCCGACAGGCTATATGCAGTCCCTTGGCTCACTTCTTTGCTTTAGTTGACTTTGTTGCCGCCATGGTTGCTCGTCGAAGTGGCCCCTCTGGGTGCCTGCTGAACATCCTTGGTTCCCTTCCATGTCATGTTGAAGTATTTGGTGGCCGATTGATGATTTGCCTCTCTTGGAGTTTATCACACTTCTGAAGTGCCAGTGTCAGGAGTACCAATTAACGATGTGGTTGCATTTAACTGTTTCTTGAATTAAAATTTTAAAGGTTACATTGAATAGGGGATTACATAAAGGTTGCGGTTATAGAGTGGTGCTGTGTTTCGCTCGGCATTGTCAGATTTAATATCCGCCTCGCTTCCTCTGGTGTACAAGAGCGGGCGACCTCGATCTCCTGACTGCTGACACTCTTCACAACTTGGGCACCTTGTTAACCAGGCTGTCCGACTCGAAATCCTGGACTAGAAGTCACATGTTCCAACTCATACTTCAAAACATTCTAAACCAGCTTTGGAGGGTGTGGCAGCCAGAGTCATCAACACAGAAAGCGCTTTGTCTGCGACGACCGTCTGCAATGTCACTAGTTCAAGGAACTGAAGCAGACTTCCGAAAAGTGTATGGCATGACGATTAACACAGAAAGCGCTTTTTCCAGCACCATGTTGCTGGAAAAAGCACTTTCTGTGTTGACCGTCATGTCATACACTTTTCGGAAAGTCTGCTTCAAGTCCTTGAACTAGCGACATTGCAGACGGTCGTCGCAGACAAAGCGGTTGCACAACATGATACCCAAAGGCAGCATCGAAGGAAACACAGGGCATGGCACTGTGCCACCACAGGATGGTAAAGAATTCATAACCGATACCTCAAGCTGTTTGGAAAATGGTTTGTTCATGACTATCAGTGTTTTCAAATAATGGTCCCATAAAATATATGTGAATGAGACCAGTGGATGTTGAGTCGAGTCCCCGTGACGATGACCAGGAAGTCTATCAGCAAGTTGTCCCTCTCTCATCTTGATATAAGGAGCATATGATCTTATTTCAATGCAATTCCAGGCTACCAGGTTACACTCTGCGACTGCTTCTTTATTTACAATGCCTGGGGGCTATGCACAGGGCCGAGCATTGTTTCCTTTGAGGTCTTGACTGTCTTAGCTGCCTGTCAGATCATCACCTTTTGCCCATTAATGACACTTTTCAACACTGCTGTTAAGTAATTTAGAGAAGAGGAAAGGGCATCATTGGGAGAGAGCTGATCAAGTGGCAGACAGGGAAGGCCATACACTCTATGAAATTATCAACTATATTCCAGTGGCTGTTTGTGAACAGCTCATCAGCAAGAGAAATATTTTGCCTACAGATACTGTACATGGCAGTTGCATCGATTGAAATGCCCTTATCACAATAATTTCACATGCAATCATTTTTAGCAGAGCGTAAAAATCATTTAGGTGAGGTGGAGTACAGTTTTATTGTGCAGTTAGAAACCCAGTGAAGGCTTCTGATGGGAATTCCTCCCAGATCCTCCCGACAACACAGGCTGGAAGGACACGCCTGTTGCGACGTCCCAGTCTGTGCCACATCCATCGAGCGAACTGTCTGTAAGCCACGAAACGCATCCTGGGAAATTGGTAAACAATGACAACTGGTCACTTACCCCAGAAATTCAAACGTATGTAAAGTAGTAGGCAGAATGCGGGCTCTCATGGTCACATATCTGAATTGCATAAGTACAATACTATAAATGTTAGTGTTGGAAACTGCAGTCGCTATAGAGGTATGTTTTATTTTTTTATTATTTGGGAATAGTGCATTTAGTTTATTTTTGGGAATAGTGCATTTAGTTGGTGGTGACTTACTCAACTAAGAAATAGCCAACCAAAAGAGAATGATGTGCTTTTAGGCAGCTCAGGCTGCTCCGAGTTCTGTATGTGTGTCACTGGGCAAACAGGTAACTGGTTGTGCAGGGGCTATGTTCGACAAATGTTTCGTTTCTCCTAAAAGAATCGGAAGTGATGATATCGCATCTGATTGGTTAGAGGCTCAAACGACGAAAGAGGGAATTTTCGTCATTTGAGCCTCCAGCCAATCAGACGTGATATCATCACTTCTGTTTCTTTTTAGGAGAAACGAAACGTTTGTCGAACATAGCCCCCAGTTATCTTTTATGTTATACTGTATCTTTAGAATGTGACTTGGTGTCTTCCATTTTTTATTATATTTCCAGAAATGCATAGAACGGTACCTTTGCTCAAAAGATAATAAAAAATGTCAAACAATTGTATTTTGTTTGCTTTGTAAAAGTATGGAGTTCACTGTTTTGAAATACGAATAAATCTGCAAGGTGGAGATTGCTGCGAAGTTGCGAATTACAGACTAGTGCATATTTAAAATTTGCAAATCCAGTCTATTGAGTGCTTTGCTTTTTAGGTTCTCTGGCGCCACAGCCACTCACGTGGGAACCTCCTCGCACTCAGTCACATTGGGTAAAAGTTATAGTAGAGCAATTTCATGCACTTGCAATATGAACAGTTATTTTTAATGCAATCTGAGTCAGCCGCCCATACACGTACCGCTGTTCCTGTAATGCCCGCGAAACCAGTCAAAAAGTCAAGCGGAAAATCAAGCATCAAAATGAAACATTTAAAGTTGGGACACCGGAGAAGAAAATAAAGTGGTTGGGACGTCATTATGGCAATTACTCTGCTCGTGTCCCTCAGGTAACTCCTGCGTATTAGGAGCCCGTTGCAACCTGTCTCTATCAAAGCCAGAATAACAAGGGCAGAAAAAAGCATGCCGATCAGCGGCAGCTTTGTAAAAAAATAATTTGAAACGAAATACGCACTTCTCTACCCCACGCGCCGGGTGATCCCCTGCCTCCAGCGCCCAAAGGCAACACGCAGCACGCCAGCCTGAAGACGAATCGCCGCATAGTCTGGGTGCTCTGTCACGCAGCCCGCGGGCTGAGTGACGACCGCAGGCGGTATTTCGCGGCAGCAGAGACACTCTCGTGATGTCGGCATGATGCTGCACCTTTTGCATGAGCACCTGTGATTAGAACGAGAGACATTAGACGACACCTACTTGGAAACCGCATATCCAAGTGGAGACATAGACGCGCGTCACTTACGATGCGGTGGTGGTAAGTCGCCATGCGTCAAGATCGGGCGGAGAGTCGACGCGCTCATCGACGCCGCGCTCCCGTTCCGTCGGGGTGCCCGCGTACGGAACGAGTCCAGCGGACTCACTAAAGACGAACATCTCACGCTCGATCTCGCTCAATCTGTTCTTCCAAGATGCCATCTTGGTCAGCGGAGGTCAGCGTTGCCATGGCTGCAGCGCAACGCTGGTTACCATGGCAACGCTCGCTGAGGACCGAGCGAATCCGGAAACTTACTTCCCCATTAAACGTCACAACCACATGACGACCACATTACCGGAAAGACGGTGTGAGAGTTGAGGGTGGTCGCGGGGGCACATATTTCAATCTGTTTTAATGCGAATAGCATTCTTTGGATACTTCACACACTTTTCGTCTATGTATCTATCTATCTATCTATCTATATATCTATATATCTATCTATCTATCTGGCTATCTAACCTCTTACGCCGCGGGTCGATAAATAAATAAAAAAGACCGGCGCCGGCGGGATTCGAGCCGTTGACCCTTTGATCAGCAGGCAGACGCGCTAACCACAGAGCTATGAAGGCAGTCATTCAACGCACTCTAAGCACCTGTTTATATCTTTACCATCGCGCGCGTTCCATGCACGAGGGCTCATTCCGCTCTCGTGAGGCTTAGCACGGCCCCTAGCTCACCCTCTCCCGCGCTCGGGAGAGGGTGATGTAGCGGCCGTGCTCACCCTCACGAGAGCGGAATGAGCCCTCGTGCATGGAACGCGCGCGCACCGGTAGCTGTGACAGCGCTGTAAAGCGCGTCCTATGGTAAAGATATAAACAACCGTTTAGAGTACCATTGGTTGAGACTAGCTGAGACGCCAGAAAGTCTGGTCGGTACCATTTTGAGTGTTTGTGCGTATGGCGCGTGCTTTGCTCGCCTTCCTAAGTGACACAAACGCACGTGCTGGGCTGCGGAGATCGTGCGGAGGGCTGTGAAAGTGTCAACAAATTTAGAATCGCCTCAAGAGTGGGCTGGCGTATCTAGAGTGTGCCGGCCACCTGACGAACGCGCTTAACTCCGCACCGTTTGATGCTATTCGCATTAACGTAGATAATCATTCCCAAAGGATGGGTTCTGCTGATTTTTCATTTTGTTAAAAAATAACTAGGGCACGTATCGAAAAATGGTTTTCTGTTCCATATTCCACAGGTGGTAGGGATTAACTCCCACACCTATCGACCTTAAGTCCGAGAATCGTTGCACAGCCCCTTTAAAGTGGAGCGTGATGTGCTCCGTGCGCTTCCAATAGTCAATAAAACATCTCCCACCGTCTAGCAAAGTTGAGCTGGCTCGATCTGTCACGACCGAAATAAAACGTCCCAGTGAAAGGCCTACATAGCGGCCCCAACGAAAAGAAAAAGCCAAACGTATTGTAGAGTGATATAACATGAGAGCGATGAGAGAGCAGCTATCATTTGCAGGCGAGCACGGAAATCATCGCCATAAATGTTTAAGTATTGTTCCAACTTGTCGGGTCGAGATAGTTACGCAGTCATGTGTGTATATAATTTATTTTAGCTTTGGCAACCGTAGTAATTAGTGCCCAGGACATCAAACAGTATAGTCCACGCAGATGCACGGTACATTGCCCAAAACACACCAACAGGCAATCGTTACAGCGCTGGCGTTCCAGGTTGAATGGCGTTCTCTAAACCGTAGTAAACCCCAGCGCGTCAACGGCGCCAAAGCGCACGTCATACGACACCGGACCTCACTTAATCCCGTCACCCCTAAGCTGACATTGTGGTGGAAGCTACGCGCTTGTCGGACAAATCAGCCGCCTCCCTTTCATCACCTGACCTCATTATCTGCGCGTGGGTATGCGCGAGAGAGCATGATCCTGTGGCAAAAGTGTGGCTGGCCCAAGGAGCACGTAGCTTCCACAGCACTGTCAGCTTCGGGGTGAACGGGGTGGGGAAAGCAACTTTGTCTGAATTTCGAGCGACGGGCTAATCTTCTACAGTCGGTGACAGGTCAAGAACAAATTGGCCCACCTCTTTCCACTTTAGTAGAGCGAACGCTGGAGAGAAGGCGACCTCCTCCAGCATTCGCACCACTGAAGTGGAAAAGGGTGGGCAGAGCTTCCACTTCGTTATTGACCTGTCACCGACTATAGGGCGAGAATGGATGTGTCAGGATTGCACAAACGAGAGTCCGAGCAAGAGGGGACTCCCCCTTTCCGCCTTCTTGAACTGTTTAGTAGAATGCGCGTTTTATGAGTTGAGGAGGAAAGCTAAACAGGAAAAAGTTGGAAAAACGTATCACGTCGGTGTCATATCGTTGGAAGGGGAACGGAAGGACAAGTCCTTGACCGCGCTCCAGACCGACTAATCTGGTTATTGTTAGCGGTCCCGAAGGATGCAAAAACTACCTTTAACGAAAAAGCACTAACTGCTGTCTCAAAAGGTTAAAAAATATATATATATATATTCTGGTAACAAAACGGGAATTCTGTGCGATTTTGGGCAACGATGAAATAACTTCCACTTGGAAAAGGATACAGTTTATGAACAGCGATCGAGGATTGCGCTCGTCTTAGGGAAAGCATGCAAGGAAAATTTGATTTATGCTTAGCGCCCACTCAGAGCTCGTCAAAGTATCTGTCTGCCATTCGTAGGCAATGCACTAAAACATACTTGTATTCATTGTCTGAGGTTTACATAGCAATCAAACGAGCGATTATAATGTCAGCTGGCTACAGTTTGAAGTTCAATTACAAAAGCCCCCAAAGTGTTTCAAAGTTAAATAGTGTACTTCCGTGCTTCTCTGGTTTCTCGTGTAAATAAAAAAAAAACAAAAAAACTTTTGCTTCAAATTTTTTTTTCGGAGTGCTGCTTTTAAAACGGACTTCCGGATGAGATAGATAAAACCGTTTTACTTCGAACATAAACAAGGATGTAACAAAAAATGTAAGGTTCCGTCACTGGGCTGCGTTCCGGAGTTGTTTACGAGATTCGGTGTGGTCCCGACATGTTCATGTGTTATGACCGCTTCACGGAACAAAACGGGAATGTTAAAATTAGATCTTAGTTCCGCACTTGCGGATCAAGGTAATTTACATTCCCTCTTTGAAAAAAAAGCTCCAGCTTTCCGCGAGGCTTTTTTTTTTTCGATGTGCTTTTACTTTTATTGATTTCCAGATTTAAAGGGGCCATGAAATTAAATAAAAATTTGGTTTGGGCTAGTTGGTACATATCAATTAAAATATTAAAAGGCGTGACTAAGGTGGTTTATGAGATTCCTTTTAGTTGCGGCCAAGTTTACATTGGTCAGACCGGCCGATGCCTTAATGAAAGAGCGCGGGAACACAAGCTAGCCGGACGCAATAATTCGGGTGAGCATCTTGCGGAGCACTGCGAACGATGCGGGTGTGAACCTTTGTTAGAGCACAAAAGGTTTATTAAGAGAGGGAAGGAGAAGATGGAAAGGGATTAATCGTAGCTTTCGGTATACACAAAGCGGCTGACAAATGCGTAAGCAGCCATTCCTTTATCTACTAAACAAAGAAATTGTGTTTCTTGAGGGCTGCGTGTGATGAGCGATACGAACCTTTATCTGTTGCATGTGTTTAGGCGATGGGGATCGACAGTTTGACAATGTTTCGTGTTTTATTAAATCAGTTGGACGTTGACGCTTGTCCGTGTCGTACGTGGTTCTTTTTTCGTCCTGTTCTGTTCGCGCCTTTTATCCTTTTAATCAACATGAAATGAATTTTGGGCTAGGATAAATGATTTTACATTGGGAGTTTACTATTCGCATATCGTTTAGTGGGCCAAAATCAAAAGAGTAGAAAGTCAAAAGCCAGCTTTTTGGTACGAACATTTGAAAATATAGGGGACTATTTTGTACCTCATTTCCCTTGAAAGCTCTCCGCCTTTTCACTGTGATACATCCGCTGTACTCAGAGCATGTCAGCGTTACCCAAAGCACGTCAACGGTACCCAAAGCACGTCAGCCGACCCGAGCTCACGCATTGGACACGAGAACTGCGTCACTCGGATGTATGCGCTCGTCAACAAATATTTGGATTCGCGTTCGTGGTCAATGAGTGCCCTGACGGAATTTATTATCACTTGCGAATGACAAGTTATATGATGTGCTCAAAAAGCACGGTGAAAGCTTCGAGTCATCGCACCGGTGCAAAAGCATGTCACGACCACGTGATTTTTCAATCCGCTTTTGAGTTGAGGATTAAAGCTAAGGAAGAATGAAAAATAATTTCATGACTCCTTTAAGCGGATTACAATATGAATATAAATGCAAAGGGGGTGGGGGGGGGTATTACATGAGTGGGATGCTCTGCTAATCTTTGAGGATGTCACTTTCAGCTGAGTCATTGGGTGTTTTTTTTTTGACTCAGCGGCACTGTAGCCTGATAGTGTTCATAACGGCGCGGAAGGTGCTATCGCACCACTTACCCAATTAATGAACCACAAGCAGCAGTAAAGCACGTGAATAATAGGCAGTTTCATGATACTCCTCAAACATATGATTTCGGAACAATGCTTTTCAAAAGAAATGCCATTAAAACTAGTGATGGACCGAATCTGCCGAACTTCAGATTCGGCAAAGTTCGGCAAATGCCGAACTTTTGAAGGAAAGTTCGGCTAAGATTCGGCAAAATTCGGCAAATGTCTGCGCACGCGCGAGAACGCGACGGGGCCATGGATTGCAAATGGACGCCGTGCAGTCGTGCGGTTACCATCGTGCAGTGTAGTACAACTAGCGGTTACGGCGATGTGTGGTGTAGGCAACACGGTAACTGTGCGTTTGTGAGCGAGTGTGGTTGTCTTCAATATTTTCTGCCTCAAGAATAGAAGATCGAACAGTAATTTACGCAGTCCACTGCGCAAGTGACAAATGATGCGGTGCATTCTGGATATATACAGTGGATAACGTGATTTTCATGTGGCCTCTCCAGTGATGAAACGAGGTTGTTGAAACATTGGCCGACAATTACTTTAAAGCACTCCTCGCAGTTATAACAATTCTGTTTTCGGCTCAGAAGTAGTGTGTACCAAAACAAAATAATATTGCTTTTTCAATTAGTGTTATTTCGCGATTTTCATGTATCTGCATAAAATTAAACAGAACTGAAATGCTCGACGTCTCACATCCGACATTCCTAACTCTCCCCATCTTCCTAAACGTCCGTGTATGTCCTAACACCAGAAACCCGCATTTTAAAGGTTAAAAACGAGAGGTTGCGAGCATGGGACGCACATTTTTATGCAAAGCTGACGCCAAGTTACTCAAATCGAAAAACATGCATATTTACAATAATATCAAATACGATAATATTGTTATCTCTTCTGCTGAAGGCTCAGCAACCGTTGCATCGTTTTCGCACACGAAACGGTGATTACCCGAGAAAGCAAGAACGTAGTATTATTGCCTTCATTTTAACAATGTACACACACATGCAGGCTTGCGATGATGCCTCAAAACCGAAACTCTCGCTTCTACCCAACCTCGTTGTCACGCCACTTCTGCAAGCAGTCACTAAAATTGCCAGTAAACACACAAAAACGACACCGATACAATTACCTTGTAGAATATCACCTTATTTAGTAATAACTGTGTCAATAAGCATTACATGTTGCATTTAAGTTAAGAAAAAAAGACATAAAACCTTTTTTCGCCAGAAAAATCTCAATATCAATGTTAAGTCAGGTAACAATGTATTTTTGCCGAATCTTTGCCGAATCTTTAGAAAAGTTCGGCAAAAGTTCGGCTTAGCCGAATCCCAAGATTCCGCGCCGAACTTTCGATTCGGCAAAAGTTCGGCCCATCACTAATTAAAACGACTAGGGTGTCGCGAACCGGCTGAGGTTAGAGTTCGACCAGGTTTGACTTTTCGAACTTCAAGTGGGAATTTCGACGAACATTGTAGTGAGGTTCAACTCCATTGCGCATGCGCGACAGGCTGGCCAGTTGGTTTCGGATTGGGTGGTGATGGCTAAGGGATGAATTAAGGACAGCGCTGAATGGTTATTTCAGTTAATACAGAACAAAAAATTAAGTTATTAACTTCCTCGGTGGTTAGAATTAGTTTATTTTAATTGTAACTGTTTATGAAATCAAATAACCTCTGCATAAAAAAAATTCTCCAAACCTAGACTTGTATCAAGGTCTGACCACACTGTCCACAAAGTCAAACCGGTCGAATCTGGTGCAAAGGTCGAAGGTTGGTCGAACCGGTTCGACCCCGTCGAACCCCGAAAGTTCGACCAAAAATCTGGTTCGACAAAAGTTTCCGACACCGCTAAAAACGACGGTCGTCGCACGAGTCCAAGTCAACGGAGCGGTGCTGGCGGGGCCGGCGAACTCCAGAACAAGGCGGCGGTGACGCCCTCTACTAGCATCCACAGAACGAGTAACCTCTCCGGCCAGCACTCTGGTTTTCATGAGTTTTTAGAAAGCTTGTTCTTTGCAGAAAAACAAACAGAAAAAAACTCTTTTTGTAAGAATTTTTATTAGAGATTGGTACAAATAGCAGAGACGTGATGGTTTTTAGAAATTTTAGTTTACAAGTTTTCGCGACACAATTATTATTGTTTTTATACAACCACGTCTCACCGGTGATTTCAGTTAGCGCGTCCCGACCTGGGTGCATGCTGACTTCAGCAGTAACTAACGGCATGCCCGCTTAGGAGGTGGGGGTTGGCATATCCACCCTCGGCCGAGATTGCCGATTAAAGCAAAAAATAGAAGAGTAGCAGATGACGATATAGAATGCGATACTCCTGAACCAGTACCAGCGACTGTGTAGTTTTAGTAGTGGCCGAGGCGGGAGAAATGGTGGCGTCGCGATCGCCGATAGTTAGTTCTCCGGATCTGTGCTACTTCTTCCGGGAATATTCTATGGCAGTGCACTGAGTTCTAGTAACGTTGGCTCTATTACCAGCCGTATGCAGCTCTGAGGTTCCGCGGGTGGCTAAAGTGTGGCGCCACATGAAGCTTCCGTACGTCTATCCATAAGTATTCGTACATCCATTCATTCGTTCCAACCCAGACGTGGTTCTCAGTCTTACCGCCGCAGTTTTGAGCGTCGTGTCGCATAGGTTATCTTCGCCACCATATAACATCAGTCTGCGCGCTTTCAGCCAATCAAGGGCGTTCAGGGAGAGATCCGTTATCGACCGTTATTTTTGTTAGATCTTCCGAGGCGCTTGCGGGCGAGTGGTGTGCGTCGTGCGCGGAACGCTCGAGCGCAACCGAAACCTTCGGCGGTGCGCATCAGCGCGTTAGATGGTTCTTTCAGCTTTCAGTTCGGCGGGATGGCTGCTGTTCATGGACATTACTGTGCAGCAAAGTGGTGCCAGAATACGACAAAAACCGCTGACCGCAGTTTCTTCCGTTTTGCGACTGACGACAGGTGAGACTAGAAACTTCGTACGCGCGGTACTGAAAGAGGTGAAAGCGTTAACTTATACGCGCTATTTTTCTCCTTTTCCATTTTCTTTTTCAAATAGAGCCAGTAAATGGATCTACTATGCAAATCGCCCAGAGTTCAAGTTGCTGCCGCTGAGCAAACTCCGCGAACGTCGTCTCTGCGGCGAACATTTCGCCGCGTCTGCCGTCAGGAGTTCAAGAAAGACACGACTCCGGGAAAATGCGTGCCCAACTGTCCTGCTTGTTGACGAATCCAGTATTGGAGGCCCTCGTCGCTCCACGTGAGCCGGTTTCAAAATGTTTAATTCGTGTTTGTTGGTAGTAATAGCAATTTCCTTTCATTTAAAATTAGGTGCGATATGACGTACCTTTTTGAGATATGAGCCCCTAGTTGGCCAAACTAGCCGTAATATAGAGGCATAATATGATGCATTTCTGCACAAAGCTGAGATTATCACAGCGTGACTGAGGAGATATCTGCAATACGCATAAAGGCTTGCGGCGCCCACGTGAGAGTAGCAGCCTAACGGGCCGATATTGTTACGGCTTGTTTGCTTCTTGCTCGAGGTGTGAGTTTTCTTATTGTTTTGTGTGCAACTTGGTGCATATATTCGTTACTTAAAATCCTGTAAATACTTCCCTGCATATTGTATATTGTCCTTTTAAGGTTGCTCATACATTGGGTCTCATGCATTGTATAAAAAAAATTCGAATGCTGTGCACTGAAGTTTTAGGATGCTTTTGCGTGTGATGACTAGTACGGCATTATAGGGTATAAAAGTAATTTATAATGTCTTGTAAATGTTTTATTGAATGTCGTGGGTAAGAGCTTAAATAAATGAAATGTGCTATTTGTGAAAACTGCTTGTTTAAGACGTATGTAGTAATAAAGTGCATATGTAAATAATAATTGAAAGATGGCGAGATGCCAGTGAACGCAATTATTTCTATAATGTGCATGTTACATGTTTGTATATCTGTGCTCTTGATCTCGCCATAAAGCTGACTTATTCATTCTTTATGTATTCCTGTAAACTTTCTCAATTCTGTAAATAGCTAGGCATTTTTAGAACGTGAAATGACTTCAAATAAAATACGTCTGATTCAATCTTCCGGTTTTATGACGTTTCCTTGGCGAGGTTGTGTGCAGTGTGCTTGTTGTTAGGCATCGATAAAAATACAGCAAACACAGATGTCCGTATCAAGCGACGTCCGTGTTTACAGTGTGAAAAAGCGATGCTTTAACACAGACGCACGAGCGCGCGCCGTACGCCAAATCTCAACACGCATCACCACCCATCATCGTACACGCACGCGCGATAAACACACGCAGAAGAATGGATAGTTGGGCGAGTTGGAATTCATCGTAGGAAACAGCGCTAAAAACAGACGAGGACGAAGAAGAAACACACGGGACGAGCGCTCGTCCCGTGTGTTTCTTCTTCGTCCTCGTCTAATTTTCGCGCTGTTTCCTACGGTGAAACGCACGCATACAAAAAAAAAAAAAGAACGGCCGAGAAAAAGAAAAACTAAAAGACAGGAGAGAGAGAGAAGAGGGGGGGGGGAGAAGAGAAAGGTGATGCAGGCTGATGATGATGATAGCTGTTCGCTTTAGCGGCGCCGTGGCGCCATCTGCAAGTACTTTACAACCCAGACCTAGTTCGCGAGGCTGCCGCAGCGCCTGGCAGCGCTAGTTTCGCCGTACCATGGTGGAAGGTACGGCTGCATCCGGCTGGTATTACTGTTCCGCCACGAGGTGTCCGGAAAAGTTGCCAAAAGGCTGCCCACCGTTTTTCGAATTGTTGCGAGACGAGTGAAGAACACCCGCAAAACTATGCAACGCAGCAGTGGTATGGCAGACTCTGGCAACAAAAGCAAGACATTGTTGCCCCGATCATGGGGAAGCACTGTTGCGAGGAGTGCTGCCCTGCGCTGCCTCGTCATGCAGTGCAAATGTTGAGAAGATGCATGCGGCAACAGTTGGCAAAAATGATGTACAGCTGCAGTCCCGCTGTGCCGCGCAATGTCTGCGGAATAGGTTTGAGCAATAGTCAACCAACAGTGGTGCCCAGTGTTTCCGCAACAATTCCTCGAAGCATCTATGCCAACCTAGCGCAAAACTGCTGCGTCGTACGCTTGGAAAACTTGTGTTGCGTGATAATGTTTCGCCTACAGCTGCGCTGGTCTTTTCCGTAATGTTTTGCACCATCAGGACAGCACACATTTTGCTGGGTAAAAGCAATGCTTCGGTAACTGTTGAGAGCATGAGACAGTCAACGGTTGACCGACACAGTTGCCGCAGTGCTTTAGCAGCAGACACTTCTGCAGTGTTATGACTGTTGCTACAACATTGTTGCGCGATTGCAATAAAACTGTTTACATGTAGCGAAACTTTGTTGCGCCGACTGTCTCCACAACATAAATTGCTACCTGGGACCTTGAGGTTTACAAGTCTAAAAAGCCAAAAAGCCTTCCCCTTTTGTTTTTTAAAATATACTTTGCATTATCACGCTCGTCGTCAACCCTGAGGCGACAGAAGAATGGGCTAAAAAGGCAACCCGCCGGCAACAATTTAGGAAACGCAATCTTCTCAAAGTCATCTTAATGAACAGACACGTGGAACGATGCGTAAGTATCGTGCTTAGATGGCAGCACCATACAAGAAAAATCAAAGCTTCCTAGCACACTTGACACAATTTCCTTGAGATCATCGCACGAGGTATCAGGGTGTAACCGGGAATCAAGAAGGGCCTTTTTCCTTGGAGGCTTGGCCACTACACACAATTTACTGCCCTTGCGCGAGCCAACTGAAGCCGTCGCACGTCAGCGTTGAAAAACTTGTTGAAAGCCATCCGCATCTGCAACCCACTTGGAGCGATCAGCATTCGTGTAGTCTTCTTGGTTCGGAAACACCGGAAGAAAGTTGGACCCCTTGACTCCAGAAACGTCGCGTCGAAGTTCGAGCTGACCTTTACAATCGCTCGGCGGAAGTCTCGCCATCTTTGGGAATGATACAGGCTAGCATGGCTCTGCTCCCGGTGTGTATACGTAGACCCTGAAGTCGATGGGCCTACATCCCAGTGGGCACCCAGAGGCCTCTGAAACCGTGGGCCAGTTTTTGGTTGAAGTATGGTTGCATCGAGCTGCAAAACCACAGACGTAGTTGGAGCTGGTATTTTTGGCGCTCACGGCATGTCTCATCAACAGCAAGGCATCTTAGAAGGATGACGGTGCAATGTTTTTAGGGATGACGGTGAAATGTTTTTATCTTTAAAAAGTAGTAAGTGTTAGGCAGACCCACTGAGAAAATGTCAACTTTACAACTGGGAGTGCCATCCCTCAAGAACGTTATTTATATTCCAAGTTACCTAACACACTTTCACCATCCCTGGAACCAAAATTTTAGTTTAGCGACCCTGTTTACATCGATTTTTTTCTGCCTAAATCTGCTCGAAGAATTATTGCATTATTTTGTACAGGGTGCATGGCATAATTCGATCACAACATCTAGTAAGAGTAATATAAAATAACAAATGGGGAAATTATTTGCGTTGTACATTTTGTGCCTACACCATGGTACAAATAGCAGAAATGTTTCTTTCATCGTGCTATACGCATAATTCCTGACATGGATGGCTTAACCTTTTACATGCCAATGTTCCAAAATTGGAACGTGTGGAACTCGATTCTTTGTTCTCTTTCGGAATATACCTTTGTTTTTAATTTTTGTTTTCGCATACTGTTAAATGACTGTAGAAGACACCACCGTTTTAGCTTTAACTATCTGTCATATTAAAAACTTTGAATCAGTGTTTCTGAAATGACATATTTTGGGCTTTTTTCACAGCCAATTGTGGGGTGCGTTATTTCGCAAGAAAAATGGCGTTCAAATGAACAAAGCGGATATAAATAAAGGGAAATCATTGGCGATTATGTGATAAAAAATAAATAACCAAAGCCTGTCCGTCTTTCACTGGCATTGAGTTTTTTGCAAACGTTCCGTTTTTGGAACATTGGCATTTGACAGTAGCAAAATTCAACGTAAACTGGAGCCTGCACTTCGGCATAGTTTTTCGTCTTGTTGGTAGCGCCCCTGGGCGGTGGTTGCAGAAATTTAAATGGCAGATTTCCTTGGCGTTCTTTTGAGATTGTTCAGTACGAGTAATCCGCGGCGCACACGTGCAGTACGTGACAATCCTACCACTTGTAAATGTAAGTAGACAACAACCTTATGGCTCCCTTTTTTGCGGGGGCACACTTCTTGCCATGCAATAATTCTCCTCTTAGGACATGGCTCAACGCTTCCTTACTTTGGAGGCTGCAGTTGAGCTTCTGTTCAGCCTTTCCGATGAAGAACGTGAAGATGCATCTATATTCCAGTTGCCACCTGACGAAGATAGCAACATTACTGACGAAGAGCACTTGAACGAAAATGACCTCTCTGAGGTTGTTTCCGCTGATGTTTGTGGTCACGTTAAAGTCATACAGTGCAGCGATGACGACGTTGATTTTCGGAGTGCACCAGTCTCGAGCCACAGCGGAAGAGACCCGCGAGGAAAACTCGTGAGGAAACGGTAGTTGGTACCTCAGGATGTGCAGGAAAATCACACAAAACTTCTACCAAAGCGGGGAACAAGACCCCAAAGCCTTCAAATAGAGCGGGAATGGAGTCAACATTCTACGTTTCACAAAACGCTTGCCAAACAGCACCCTTGGTCATTGGTAGAGGAGTTTCCTGAGCTTGCCAGCATGAGCCCTTTTTGCCGTTCAGCAAAATTATTTCTCCTGAATACCTTGAGTTGCTCGCTGAAATGATCACAAGGTATGGACTCCAGAAAAGAACCAAGTTGGACGTCACAGCAGCGGATATCGGGCAGCTTTATGGTCATTTACTTCTCAGCGGCTATCACACCGTTCCTTCCGAAGACTCTTACTGGAGTACGGCTGAAGACCTTTCCGTGCCTTTAGTGGCAACAGTGATGCCCCGCAAAAGGTTCAGGTGACTGAAACAAATTATTTCACATTGTGGACAACACTCAGTTGAAAGCAGGTGAGAAGATGGCGAAGATTCAGCCATTTTACGACGAGATTTCAAAATGTTTCCTCTAGTTTGGAGTGTTCCACGAAAGCCTCGGCATCGACGAGTCCATGGTGCCGTATTGTGGCCACCACTCGTGCAAAATGTTCGTACGCGGGATGCTCATTAGATTTGGGCTATAAGATATGAATGATGTGCTCTCCAAATGGGTATCCCTATGTGATGGAGATATATTGTGGAAGAAAGGGGAAGGATGACAAGACTCCCCTCAGGCTCAGGGTGGTTAGCAACATGGTATCTGTCCTGTCTAGCCCTGAGCTGCATGAGGCGTATTTCGACAACTTTTCACCTCATACGGTCTCCTGACGAAACTGGCTGACGAAGAAATAAGAGAGACGGGGACTGTACGAGAAACAAGAACTGGTAGTTGTTCGCTGAGGAGCCAGAAAGACATTGCAAAGAGGAGAGAGGAGCTTTCGACTACAAGTGTGACGGTGCGGTATACGCATGCAGACGGCACGACGACACAGTGGTCGCAGTAGCCTCTAACCATCTCAGCCATGAGCCTGTTTGCACTGCAAAGCGCTTTCACGACGCTGCAAGAAAAAGGTAGACATTGCGCAACCATATATTATCAAAAAATATAACGAAGGCCTGGGATGTGTGGATGTAATGAACCGCCTCCCTGGGAGCTACCGCCAAGGATTAGAAGCAAAAGGTGGTGGTGGAATCTTTTCAGCAATGGTCTCAACATGACTGTAGTCGCAAAATGGATCCTTCACTGCGAACTTCACACGGGCTCAGATGCCGCCATGACGCACCTAGCTTTCAGGCGGGACGATGCATGTCCCTGCTCCACCTGAAGCAGAAACTAGCTCTGCGACCTGGACCTCGGGTCCATCCCAGCATCGCGGAAAGGAAGACAGACGGTCACTACATTGTCTCAGCTACACAAGGAAGGTGCGCGGAGTGCAAAAGAACACTACCAACAAATGCCAAACGTGCGAAAAGCGGCTATGCAAGAATTGCTTTGCAGCTACCGCGGCGTGTGATTATGAAGCGCTGGCACCACGTAAAACACACATTGAACAAACATAATTTTCAAGCATTCTTTTTTATCTTTAGAGTCTTCGAAGCCCTTGCAGGTAGCTAAAATGTTTTCTTCGGATCACAGAAGCAATTCCCATTTTACACTCAATAAATGTTGTTTCAGACGACACTTGCATTTTGTATACTAGAAATGCCAATGTTCCAAAAATGAAACATGCAAAAAACATTCCTAGTGATTGTTAGTTTGCCTATAATTTTTTTAATAGTTAATTGTGAAGCCATGTGTGAATTATCAACAGCCATTTTAGTGCTTCGAACATGGCGTCGTAGTGCGGCGTTTAAAGGTTAAATTGGCCGCAAACGGCTATAGTGATTAGTACTTATAATTATTATTTATTTTCGTGGCGCTTGTGTGGCTCTTTTTGGCTATTGGCATCTATTTTTAGCAAATTGTCTTCAAATGAATATGTATGGCTATTTTTTAATCTAGTTCACAATTATGTGCGACTTCGGATTTTATGATAAAAAATGACTTCAAATGGCCAATATTGGCTATAAGCATGTACTTAATTAGCCTGGACTGAAATGTAGGCACGTTGCTATCAGCAACTTTTATTCATAATTTATGCAGTTTGAGCGTGT
The DNA here is from genome assembly GCA_037355805.1 of Ixodes ricinus. Classification (NCBI taxonomy): domain Eukaryota; kingdom Metazoa; phylum Arthropoda; class Arachnida; order Ixodida; family Ixodidae; genus Ixodes; species Ixodes ricinus. The sequence continues at coordinate 37,535 of JAZHYW010027330.1, read as the reverse complement.
AAAGATTCAAATGACATCAAATGGATCTTATTAGCTCTAGGCATATATTCTTGACTTTGTTGGCCTAATTGGCTAATATTTACTATTTATAAGCAGACTTGTGCACGTAACTTGAAAAATGTATTGAATTACAATTAGAAATTACCGAGCCTCAAATGTAATGAAATACCGTTACAAATTACTTTTGCTGAAAAGTAGCGGATCACTTTACTCGTTACGTTACAAATTACTTGTACGTTAATTTTAGAGCGGAGCTCTTAGGCGCCCGTTTCCGGCATGAGCGGCATCGGCGTCGGCGTCGGCGTAACCACGCTGTGCATTAAAAGAAATGTCCCATAATGCACCGCGTGAGCCTCCCCCCGGGATCACGTGACCTCGGGGGGGGGATAACGTCACGTGACCTGTTCACGTGACCTGGGGGCCCTTGACTTCAGGAAGGGAGCACGGAACCTTGGACACGTGACCTGGGGTGTCACATGATATGGGGGGCTACGTGACCTGGGAGGTCACATGACTTCGGGGAGGGGGGATAAGGTCAAGTGACCCCCCCATTAACATGACTCCCAGGTCACTTGGACCCCCCACCGGTCAATTAACCTCCCCAGGTCATGTGACCTCCAGGTCACGTGTCCAAGGTTCCGTGCCCCCTTCCTAAAGTCACGTGAACCCGCCGGGGTCACGTGGCCCCCCTCCCTCAGTTCACGTGACCCCCGCCCCCGAGGTCACGTCATTCCCCTCCCCGAGGTTACGTGACCTTCCTCCCCCGAGGTCACGTGACCTCCCCCCGGGGGAGATTGAAGAATGAGGGGAGGAGGAAAGGAGGAGGAGGAGGGTATACCTTTCTTTCAGTACTCTTCCATCGTTCTCCTCAAGAGCTGCACTCTTATTCGGCATTGCAGGGAGTTGTAAATGGCTTTCACTTTTTTTCTGCACACATATCCAGAAAAAAATAGAAACATTTTTTTATATTTTTCAAATATTTTCTTTAAGACTACTTTTATTTCATTAACGCCCATATTATCGAAGTGTTTGTAAAAATAAAATATTTTATATAAGTGAAAGTGTGTAGCTGTCCTCAGTTCACCCGTAAGCTGACAAGGCATCACAAGCTGCACCCATACCCGCCATTCCGCTAGCTTACGGCCTCTGGAAATGGTCCCTGGAATTGCGCAGAGAAAGCTAGCGGTGCGCATGCTCAGTAGCAACGTCTTCCTCCGCTGCAAGATTTGGAGCTAAAGATGCGATCTTCGAAAGCTCCCGTTTGTCTCGAGTTTTTCGCCTGTTATTCACAAGAAAAAAAAAACTTGGTTCTTACGTTAGAATGTAAGCTATTGCATAATGCAGGTGTCCCATCTTAGCTTGACATGCTTCCGTAGATTAGAGTCTGTTTTTCTTGCTGATGATAATGAGTGCTTTTTTGGCAAGCAAAGTATGCACCGAAACTCTAGCTTTTCGTCCTCCTTAATGCCCTGAATTTCGAACATCTCATTAAGAGACAGTCATGAAGACGACGGACTCCACATTACCGAAAACTCAACAAGTCATAGAAAAAGTGGCGGTAACGGGTTATCGATCATTAGTCGGGTCTCAATTTTTTACCTATATTCGTGGAGGCCAGGGAAGAAGAAGGCATCAAGAGCGAGAGAAGCGGTGGCCATTGCTCTTGCAAAACAAAAGAAGATGACACCACTTGTACACGTTTTCTCCTCTCTCTCTGTCAGCTCTCATAAGACGGCCTAACCCACACCCTCCCCTTTCATGTGGACAGGTGATGAGTGGACTCGACCACCATGCCCAGATAAGTAAACAAAAATAATTATCGTCCGTACCCTCGAAGACGATGCTCTTAGCCTCGCGCCGGCACTTTTGTGCCCTGCCTCAAGACCGTGCAAGAATACAGTAGCGCACTCCAAGGACAGATGATTCGACCCTCTTGCGCTATGCTATATAGTTTGTTACGCGAGTTGTGAACCTGCGAATTCAGGAAGTGAGGACCCGCGTTTGATGCCTGTCCAGGTGGCGGGAGACGTCGAACCAGTTGAAAATGATGAAACTTTACAAAAGACAAAAACAAATAAGTACGAAGAGCTTTCTTCTGCCCGGGAGAACAAGAAAAGCACGATGGAAGGCGACGGAGAGCCTACTCGATGTTGTCTTACTTGATCTGTGTCTTTCGTATATTTGTACCTGCCGTGCCCGTTTTCTAGTTGTTCTTGTGACCGCACATTTAAAATATCGTGTTTAATTTTCGGCTATTCTCCCTTCCTTATGTTGTCTATTTTGCTCAACTTGTTCTCTTTATGCTGTTAAATTTTATGCTGGTATCGCTCCATTTACTGTATTATGCTCATATTTTTAAAAAGGAACGAGCAATTAAAGCAATTCGTTACCAATATTTTGCAACGAAATTACATTAAAATTACTTTCGATAAAAGGTAACGTCCCAATCGCAAAGCTAATTGGAAAAGTAACGGATTATAAGTAATTATTTACTACTGACGGATTACTTCCCAAATCTGACTATAAGCATCGCCTTGCAGCATATTGTATTGAGATAACTGTGGCCAGGATCGAGCCTTATTCGTAGTAGAGTGAACCGGGACCACCCAGGGGATTCGGTAAACTGCCAGCCTGGCGTCTCACACTATTTCCCAGGCACCTGATTTCCACAGAACTGCCAGGGAAGGAATTTTCTTGGCGATCCTTGTCTGTTCTTTTCCCGAGCCGAACAGTACCGAACGGTGGCCTCCAACCTTGGTGCTTAAGTGCGTTAATTTGCCCCAGGATTCTACGCAACAACCAGAGAAGTGATTGCCTTGGCGTTCATTGTATTTTGTTGGTCCGAGCCTACCAGGATAGACAGGTGGCCACCAACATTGAAGTCTTAGTGGCGCTTCAGTGTGTTCATTAGGCCCGGGATTGTACGTAACACCCATGAATGTCATTTCCTTTCTTGTTTCTTGTATTTTCTTCGTTCGAGCCGACCAGAATAGAAAACCGGCTACCAATATTTAAGGATTTTGTTGCGCTTCACTCCCGGGGAGTGGTGTCGGGGGTCTTTTATTTTTGCTAGATTCAATGCGCCAGGGAATGACTGGCAATTACATTCGGTCATTATTTCTTTGCAAGAGCTTGCTTTTCAACGTACCCTTAAGTACTCGACACATCCACTTTTACTAACATTAACTTAAAATGTGTTTTACCATGTGCTTAAATTTGATTCTTTGACCCAGAATGCCCGTGACATATCTTCGCCCGTGAGTATTTATGCTTCGACCTATGGGCCGGACGCGTTGCCTCCTTTTGTTTATTAAGAATAGTATGCATGTTGGCGTGACGCCATCATCGGGCTTTATTGACACACCCGTGCCGACAGTACATCGCCACCGCAAAACATGGTCCGTAAAATAGCACCATGTCGGATTTAAAAAAAAAAACGCCCAAACCAAGAAAGTGTTGCACTGCATTTTAAAATTAGAAAAGACAACAGAACACATTCCATCCGACTCCAGAGGCGGGTGTTTATTAAAGAACACATTAACTAACCGCCATCAGTTAATGGTTCAAGAAAACTAATGTAAAAAAATGTTTCACGAATAAATCTGCATACCTTGCAGCGGGGTTTAACACGCATGTTCACCTTTCTGATAGCTCAGACCCCGCGTTCTTTGCAGACGGAAAAGAACGACCGGGAGCTTGACTCAAATTGATCGTCCCAAATTTAAACAAGTAACAAAAATCAGTTTCACATGCTACGTAATTGCAGCCCGGTGGAGCGTTCGATTCGCGAAAGAGAACTTGTCTCAGAAGCCTCCAGCAAAAATGCTTTCTAAAACTGACATGCGCTAAGCTGATAAGACTGCTGACTGGGCGAGTTTGTAGCTCATGTCGAATAACGAAACAGCTCACAACAAGAGAAACACTCGCAAAATCAGCGCCAAGTGAGTGCATATTTGTTTTGTGTGTCTGAGTTTGCGAGTGTTTCTCTTGTCGTGCGCTGTTACGTTATTCGACATGTGCTAAGGCTTCAGTATGTCAAATGTATAACGACACGCGAAACTTCCATACGAGAAAGGCTTACTTGCTGGTCATAAAAAGTATATTTTGTATATCTAAGCTCAAGAAGAGGCAAGACTGCTCTAGCTGCACCTACGTCAAAATTGTGTGCCGCAGTATGCGAAACTGATATATAGTATTTATTTAAAGTTCCAAGGATTCATTTGACTCACCCGTCACCACCGCCACTCGTGGAATGCGGTTGGCACCAGAAAGTTAGGAAAGCCTTGGCCACACGTCGCGTAAAGCGCTCGAAGACGTTTTGCGGGCAGGTGACGTTAGTAATCAGGTACATTAAAAGAAGTGAGGGGGGGGGGGGGGGCGGGAGGGTATTGCGAATGTAAATATTTATCTATATATTTTGTTTTGATTTTGAAACTAAGCAAGCCGAATTTTAATCCGCGCTTGGATAAGCTCTACGTAAACTCATCCCTATCAGACTTTATAAATACAAAATAAGCTTAGCTTGGACATCCTCCTGAAGCAAAAGATGTTTATTGACAACGAACTTTTGTTTTTACTGTCTTGAGAGAAGTGAATACCATTATTCAAGCGATCAAAACATAGATCTAACCTTCCATCTATTACAGAAGATGACATATGTGGCCATAATTATAAATGCGAGCGAAGGAGATCTGCTTGCCACAGTCGGCGGCAGGTTAAAAGTAAACGCTGGGGAGGGCGTCGCCGCTTCTTGAGCGTTCGCCCTGCAGAAGTTGAAAGACATTGCAGGAGCTTCCACTACCTGTCCCCGACTATAATTAACGCGCTTCATCTCAAACCTCATAGTCAGGCTCAACAAATCACGCGCCAAGCACAAAACGCACCGTTCATTTGATTCCTGTGCATGTTTATGAGGCAAAAACCGTAGTGCCTCGTCTTTTATGCCCATTTAGCGACGGAGCCAGGAATATTTTTATGGGTGGGGGGGGGAGCGGGCGAGACAAGGTTTGACCCTGAAAGTTCCCCCGTCTCCCTTCCACCTACGTCACTAGTGTATTGTCGGCTGTACGTTCTCTTAAAAATCTAAAAAGATACCGCTTTACTAAGCCGCAAAACAGCGCCTGTAGTTACACCAAACAGGATAAAAAACAAAAACAATAAAGATAATTGTTTAGCAAAAAAGAAACCACTTGAATCAAAAATCTAGTGATTGATTAAGCAATTTGATGTCTTCACAAATAAAAAAGAAAATCAAGATGAATTAAGATGTAGAACACCGTGCTTGAGGTACGAGATGGACACAAGTTGATGTAGATTTAAATCCGCAAAGAAAGGTTACCAAGGACAAGTAACATGATAATAAACCGGGACATTATATCTACTCGTCTCAAAATTGACTTGAAACTGCGTGCAGAAAATGATAACTCCAGTAATGACCAAGGTAGTGACACCGGCCACCGAAGTAAAACTGTAATTGAGTGGGGTCGAAACCAGAAACTGTTTACTTCTGTCGTATTTCAATACGTAGCGTCGGCCCAATCCGAAGTCACAAGCAGCTTCTGGTTTCTTGTCCGTCCTTGCAGACGAAGGCCTGTCTCAATGTGCGTGGGTCAAATCATTGTTTAGGTAAGTTTTGCCGATTTCATATTCATAATACAATCCAGAAGAGTATCTAAATATGCTGGATGATTCTCCGAACACCGTACGTAATTCGGATGATATTTAACTTTTTTTAGACGCCGGAGCAATCTCCGCGGTTTCGTGTTGCTGGCCGGAGGCGGCGTCTTGTCACAGTTCTGAGGAATACTGGCTGCCTTTATGCAAACGATCACAATGCCTTGTGTAGGATGCTCGTTGAAACCTTGACCAATGCTAGAAACTCTATTGAGAATCCGTTGAATGTTCTACGATGCCAGAGCACTGCAGAGAGACTGATCATATTGTTTCCAAAGTTCGCGTTGCTATCGGCGAGTCTTTAGGACACTCTGTAAAATGGTTCCAGTCGCGCAAAACGAATGTGTGCTGTCAAACTCTTGTACACAGATCTTCGAACAAACGCCTTGGATGTGTTTTGGAGGGCGACACGAGTTAACAATTCGATGGTTTTTACTTTGACGTGTCGTCTCGTCCCTCCTCACACTAGTGACAGCGTTGAATTGTGCCCAGTATCTCAAATTCTCGGTCAGCGCACACTGGAGTTTTGCGCCGCGTTTAGGGGGATGCGCGGTTCGGGTGCCGGTATGGCGCTGGCGTTTGGCGGGTTTCAGCGTGTTCGTAGAACACGCTCCTAGCTGGCCGTTGTCGCAGCGCTCGCGTAAGGTGTGTTCCCCACTCGGGCATGCTTTGCGTGTCGTCGGTATTTAGGCGCGCGTGCCTAGAGTTGCCTAAAAGTGTTGACCGGACCCTGTTAATCTCTTCGTTCCTGTTGTTTTCTTGCTTACGGGCCGCCGCATATTTGTCTGGCCTTGCGAACCACCAAAAGTACTACTGTCGCTAATAAAAATTATTATTATTTGCCTTGTTTTAATTTACCCCGGTCATATTCGTGACCTCTAGAACCCGCGAGTGCACACGTAGCTTACTTGCCGAAAAAAAAAAGATGTTGAATTATTTGACTAAAATGATCTCGTCTTGTACATAATATGTTGTGGTACGAAGTTTGCAGGGAAACTCGCACACCTGGCAGGCGCTCTCGCTTGTACAGTGGAGACACACTCAATTCAATGAGATCGAGCTTGAAATGTGATGGCTCCCTACTTGAAATATTAAGTACTTGAGGTGCTCGTGAAGTTGAATGGAGTACCTTCAATCATTTTTGGAACCATGGTCAATACAAAATGCTAGGTACAATTTTAGTCCAAATGCTGGTGCACAGTGTTGATTCTGGCTAGGACTGACTTATACAAAACCAGTCTTTAACCCTCTTGTGACGGCTTATGACCATGCTGCGCAGCAGCAACAGCAGTCATAGCAGCTTAAAACCCTGTTTTTTACAGCTCGGTCGTAGTTGGTTTCAACAGAGTGAACCAGCTTTAACACCTCTTTGGTCAATGTAGCTAGTAGTAGCTTCACGATAAACTTGCGCTTTTTTCTGCCCCAAAGTATTTCGATCACATCCCTGCTTTTGTTTTTTGATCTGTATTCCAGCACTACAGAACGTCAGAAGGCTTGTTGATTGCTCTCCATGTGACAATCATGCAAGCTGTGCTACTCTTATGTGGTGTTTAGTTCTTTTTAGGTTCCCGGGACGTTTTAATGTACCAGTTGGTATTTAAGCTCCCCACGCACACTGTTCTTAATACAATTACTTCATACAGAAGTTTCTTTTTTATTTGAATGAGTTTAATGGTGGTGTAATCATGGTCTTTGCACTGTCGACGCCAAGAGAAACGAAATGCTGGCATTTGTTATCTTTCTGATCTGTGAAGCAAGTTCCGTTTTATTTATTTTTTCAGAATGTCAGTCGGAGTTTTATTTATGGTGTTGCAGGAAGTAGGAATGATGACAAAAGAACTGCAGGTGACTAGAAGCTGCGTTTTAGCTTCCTGTCCGGATAGCATCTGTTAACTCAGCAAGGGCCGGGCGGCGTATCAGCTGCACCCGTTTCTCTACAGCTATTTGAGACAGGATGCTTTGTAAAAGGTGACACTGCGCCCATGCACTGCTTCTACCGGGCCCTGCTGGTGTTTATCTGAAATTTCGATTTTTTAACAAACCACATCATTATATACTATGCGATTCCTAACAATCGCCCACTCTAAATTGGAGACAATCATAGAGAGCTGGGTGATGGGCGCATGGTTCGTGCAATAGCGAAGGAGCACATGATCAGGTGGTTCCTTCTTTGGTCTAACCACGGAATTACGAATAGCTGCCGTTTGCGGAGCTAGTTGATTGCGCGACCGCGTAAAAGCAAAACGTCAGGTTTTTTTTTTTTTTAACAAAGATGCTTTTTAAAAGCGCTTGAGTATGCATTGGCTTTTATTTGTTACTAACGCTTTCCATTTACTCTTCTGAGTTAGAACAAAAGAGCAAATAATATTGTCTTGGTCACAACTTTCTGGGACAATAAAAAGCATGCTAGGTAGGGGAACAAAATATCAAGACATCATTGCTTGGGCAGAAATTTCTGCGCCAATGAAAATAAATATAGAAGGGGAGGCGGGCAGTGTAAATGGCTCTGTGTTAGCGCACCACGTAGTTCTGGACTCCTTTTCGTCTCGGTTTCAGTTTGGATTTTGGCGTGTCAACCATGATTGCTACACTGCATTTTTGTACGATGATTGCAGCAGAGGTAGCTGAATCGATATCGCGGAGCATGCAAGCATATTCACGTCTCCTTTGAAAGCTTTTACGTTTTTAAACATTAGCCAACGCTTTGACTGAAGAGCTCAGAGAGACTTACACGGTAACTTTAACCGTGGTCAATCTCCTAGAATTTTACTTGTCTTGCATGTGACACAGGTAGGCAGCGTTGATTCAGGAAATGCTGCGAATTCCATCATTCCAGACCAGCGACGAAAACAATATTCACGGACAAGGAATTGACGAATAAACACAGGCAAACTCGCCACTAAGATTTGTTAAAAAATGAAAATGTGGTTTGCGCGTCTTGCTGCGTTAGGTTGGCGGGCGCGTTCGCTAGAACATCGGACCGTCTCACCATTGTATACAAACCCTTTGGACCGGGATTTCGTGCACGACTCCGGCCGTGCATTCTGTGCATTTTTTGCCGTGTTTTGTTTTGCATTTGTCTTTTGAAAGAGCAAAGTTAGCGGCTGCAGCGGCCAAGCACTGCAGCCGCTGCCCATGCTGTTGTCATTTGATGACAACACATATTTGGCCAGATACCCAGTTAAAGCATATAAAACGCTACACGAGGCGTTTCAGATGAAAGCCGAAAGCACGAGGTGTACAAGTGGCACGTTTATAACCTTATTGGCGAAATAATATTATTTGTTTTGATAGAGGGCTGCACCCTTTGTTGTCATGACTGACATTTCTCACGGCTATTAAAGGGATTGGTTTTTAGTAAATATTTGTTGCGAGCGAGCCAGTGTTTACGTCAACTACTTGTTGCTATCTATTTTTTCGGCAATGGTCTACAGTCATTAACCAACCGGCCCAAATTGCCACATTCATAAATTTGATCAGCACTTCAATGTTTTGAGGTCATTGATACGTAAACTTTTCTGGTGCTGAAAAATCATCGCGTGGGCGTGATATACCGAAATAGAAGCACACACACGCCACGGCGCAAAGTCACAATTCATTTGGATAGTATTCCGTTACGGCTGGCCCAAAAGGGGGGGGGGGGTTTGTACACCACAGTTTAGAACATGTGTAGCGAAGAAACCCGGGATCTGGGCTCTATCCTCAGCCCTGCTCGCTAACGAAGTGGCATACGGAAAAAAAATTAAAGTCCCGATTCCCACTGCCTTACTTCTCGTACATGTTGCACGCCACATGCTCGGTTTGTTTTGACATTCATTGGTTGCCAAGCTTCGTAAATATCCTCCATTGCAAACAAAGGTGTGGGCTCACAAAGTGCACTGACGGTACACAACACCGAGGATGCACATAAAAAAGACGCCATCTTTGTTTTGCAGAGAACTAGAAAACCTAACCTGCACTTTAACAAAGTAAACACGAAAGCTACAAAGGAAATGCAATGACTTCGGTACATTCTGGCTAATGTTTTGGGAACATTTTAGAATCAAAGCTAGAAGGAAAAATGTATATATATTTTAATTGGTTAAGTTACACCCAGGAAATCATTACGGTTGAACTATATTCAGCTGTGTAGAGAAATGGCGTGCTTTGCCTCTCTAGCTTTGGCTTCATTGCCACAGAAGGTTGTCCCCAAGTATATCACTATCTTACTCTTTTTTGACTCTCCACCCCTCATCCTCCTCTCCTGCTTTGCCGATCTAACCGTTCTATTCACATGCTCTCTGCCAGTCATGGAGATAACCGTCTGTGGGGACAAAGCGCATAATGTCTCTTACGTATATTTTTTTTAACTTGCTTAAAATAGGAGAATAGGTATATAGTATGTTTTCTGATGAGTTGAAATGTTCGAAAGGTAGCGGTGGAGCACTTACAGTGACATGTGTGCATGGTAGGTGTTTTACGGTAGTTTTAGGGTGTTGTGTGTTTCCAGAGTGAATTGGGCTTTCGAACAGTTATCGCATATGTGTACAGTTGATTTGTGCTGTTTTAAATGACCACTAGTACCGAACTCAACCTCGTGCGGCGACTCTATGAACGGGAAAAAGCGATAATATTTAGGAATTAGGCGATTGGAAAAGTCTGAAGATTCCCACCCCAATCCGCATCGATCAGGGAAATTCAGCCTTCCTCTCTTTAAATGTCAGCAAGAGACACGTTGGGTGTGACACATGGACCTTTCTACTCAGCAACTCAGCCAGCCTGCCATGCAGATCTCTGCTTGGAAAGTAGTCTCGGGAGAACGCAGAAATACAATTTCATCTCGAAATATATTGCCGCGAGCGCAGCTGACTAAGTAAGCAGCGCGCTCGTTGCCTAACGCTTATCGCGCGTGCCTTCCACGCAGAAAGCCCAGGGTTCGATCCCTGGGAGCGCAGTGTCTTTTATTTATTCTTCCAATTTAGATTTCTGGTAGTTTCGAGAACCGTGTTGCTCGTTCTAGGTTAGATTGTTCCAGGCCGAATGTTTCAGAAGCCCACGCGTGCACAAAGGGGCTCCACGTAACCAGTCGGACTCAGTCTCGCCCAAGCGTTCGACTCTGCTGCTACGCCGACTTCGACGCCCGCGACGCTCTGTTGTTATTTTCTGTTTCCTTTTTGTTTTGGGTACAAGTTAGCCCCTATTAAACGTTTCAGTTTCCGCAGTTATTCCTTGTTTGTCACCCCGTCATTCGTGACAATATGAGCAAGACCAACTTCTGTATTCTAAATGAACTTCTGCTGCTTATGGGAGATTCGGGGAATGGCTTCATAGTGCGAGAGCCTGTCTTTATAACTACTCCAGTCGCTCCCGAATGTACTTTTTTGTGGAATTTGTTTATTCTATGTGAACATCATGGCTGTTGAGGTAGTTTCTGCTGCGGGAGGGTGGGCGGATATTCCTTATCTAGATAGTTCACGGAAGCTTTAGCAGCCATGATTTTGGATGTTGCGAGAACAATGACGCTTGCATTTAGCTCATTTATTTGTTTGCCAAAAGTTGTAAGACCAACAACCAGGAATGTCTCATCCGACAGCAGGACATGCCGACTACTGTGGCGTCATTTTATGTCGCTTAGAGGCCGCTTTTAGTACATGGGTTGTATAGAACGCTAAACACACCACTCGGAGGCGCATTCCAGGCACCATACTGCGGCATCTACTGCTGAGATGTTCTCATTGCAGTTCAAACAATTTCCGGATTTGTTATTTTGTTCCTCAGTAAGAGCCTTTGAAGGTGGCACTGTGCACGAAAGGACAAAGTCCCTGACAGTGAACTGCCCAAGACAAGCTGCTGGCTGTCGTGACCATCTCCGAAAGTCTCTGGATGGGCTAATTGACAGACGTGCCTTGACATTTATAAATGGCAAATACAATCTAGACCATATGTGAATTAGATCTTGGTCTAAAGGCTGTAGCTTGAATGCCGTGTTTGGCTGCTAGAATTGAACTCGATATGCTAAGCGGCGCATGTAACCAGGAAAGCAAACATTGGGACGCCTATCCGGAAACTCTGCTCCCCAGGCCATGACCCACAAAACACCTAGCCAAGGAGATCCCGAGAGAGACATGATTTCACGTTTTATACATATATGATGATAATATTGTGGAAGTTCTCCATGCAATTCGGCATTCTAAACCTTCCCATAACTGAGGGCACACTTTCGGTGTGCCATCCGTGTTGGTGTTCCACAGTACTGTAATCCGGGCCTTGCTATGTTAGCTGCCATGAGAACGGTACCGCTAGTGTTAATTGCCTGCGAGAGATGTCTGTAACTGGAGGCACATTTTTTAAGCATTGAAATAATATTTTCCTTCATACTCTGCTTAACTTGATCACTGAGCCATCGAATTTTTCTTTGGACGCTGGCACCGACACCCCAATATTCTCATAACGTATACTGGCACTACTCTCCTTTACAAAAAATACAGCCGTTTGTATCCATCTATTCATCACTTAGATGGTATTTTTTCCGATGTCATAGTGGCCATTGAGGTTATCAGCTGTCCACTTGCAGGAAGGTTTTTATATCAAAAGCTAAAAGCAATCTTTCAGACTCTTTGGTAAGAGTCTTCACATCAAGTAAAATGATTCTCCCATTATTTTAGAATATTGATCCCAAAACTGAACCGTTGCTTGCGCCAACTTCTCTAGACCAGCTTTGTAGTGGTTTCTCGATGGGTTAATATGCCATACATCAGGATGTGTTCTGTCCCGCTTTTTTGTCAACCCTTTTCTTAAATCGTTTACCCAAAGTGCTTTGAAAGATATTGTGGGTTCCAGCGACACAAGACTGATTATCTTCTCCTCCGCATGCCTTACTGAATATTTTGTTGCAAATGTCAAATTCTCCCTCTTTACGTTCAGAAGCGTGACAACATCTAGGCGCTATTTGATGTTTTGATTGTAATGTCAAATACCCCCATATTTCACATTACATAACATTTGCCTGCGGTGTGATCTGCAGGCACAAACTTTTGCTATGACACCACTACACAGTGGTGTATGGCGGAAAAGCCTGCTATGGGACTTCAAGCGTGCAGTCATTAAAAACAAGCAAGGGAATTTGATAGTGATCTCTTATAAATATGGACCCATCCATTCCTCCCCAAAAACGTCCATAATGTGAGCTTTCTATAAAAACAGAATGAAGAAGCCAGTCTTTACCCAGTTGTTCCCCGAAGACGGTATCTATAACGCAGAATATCTATACTATCAAGGCTTCGACTGTTTACCGATTCTGCCCGAGTCCTACTTAAGCGATAAAGATAAAAACGCGACACTGATATGCAAAAAGTCTGTGTAATACGCCAAACAAAAACACGAACAAAATTAAGGCAGGTCTGGAGAGGACACATGGTAACTTTCAACTGAATTGTTTACTTTGGTATATATATGTATATATATATATATATATATATATATATATATATATATATATATATATATATATATATATATATATATACAACGGGCATGGTGGCGGGAGGCCGAAGGCGTGGGTATATAACTGGGAAGAAGAAACCTTTGGTGAAAACAGCAACAACGGACGATTTATTCTTCGACGTTTCGGCCGGAGTCCGGCCTTCGTCAGGAAGACGAAGGCCGGACTCCGGCCGAACGTCAAGAGTGACAACGTTCTGCCAGCATGTGTCGCTTCTTATCAGTAAATATATATATATATATATATATATATATATATATATATATATATATATATATATTGTGAGGAAGCTCAAGGACAACACCCACTTCATCTTCATTATGATCATCATCACTGCCATTCCCAAATTATTCTATATTCACTTTCTCTTTCTCTGATCGTCTCGAGCACGGTCGTCCGTGCTTGGATTTTCCCGAGAGCAGTCGCTCAATAAATCTGTCCCCGGAACTGCTCATCTTGTCCTCACAACGTGGTGGAGGTGCTTCAATCTGACATCCCCGACCTCTGGCATAACGCTACAATCTGGAGCTGCGACACCGGACGCTTGCTACAATTTCCACGACCTCGGCGTCAACCCATATGCCTACTACGTCTTCTAGCACGATGACTGACAACGTGCCGATGCCAGTTTCACCAGCAGCTGCGTGGACTGTCCGAAGTCGGCAACGTGACCCTAAAGCCTTCGCCGGTCTTCGCGACGAGGACATAGAAGACTGGATTGACAGCTTCGAACGAGTGAGCAATTACAACCGATGGGATGACAACATCAAGTTGGCAAACGTCGCCTTCTATCTCGTAGACGTCGCCAAAACGTGGTTTTTGAATCACGAAGACGAGATCCCTAACTGGACATCTTTTACCACCAAGATTCGCGAAATTTTCGGCACTCCAACAAGTCGCAAAGAAAACGCAAAGAAGAAGCTCCAACATCGCCAACAACAAAATGAAGAGACGTACACCTCTTACATCGAGGACGTCCTGACGCTTTGCCGAAGAGCTGACGCTGACATGCGAGAGTCAGACCGCGTACGGCACATCCTCAAGGGCATCGCGGACACTGCCTTTAATGTCTTCCTAGTCCAGAACCCAACGTCAGTATCAGACATTACATCCGTATGTCAACACCTGGATGAGATGCGCACTGTACGATTACCTCATCGACCTCAGGTTGACAAAAACCCACCGACAACATCAGAACTACGACAAATGATCAGAGAAATCGTTCGCGAGGAAATGAAAAAACTGAACCCCGAAACATCTGTCACGAAAGACCATGGCGACCTCTCAACAGACCTTCGCGCACTCGTCCAGGAAGAACTGGCTTATGCTGCTTCCACCACACGTCCACGTGTGGAACCAAAGCAACCAATGTACGTTGAGATGGCAACACGACTCCCGACAACTCCGCAGGTGGTGCCTCAGCCACAATGTCTTCCTTCACCTACAATGGCTCCACTCACTCACGCACCCACAAACGCCATGACGTACCCACCTTGGAGACCGACCAATTCTACCCCCGTGTGCTACTACTGCGGCAATAGAGGACATATTGTTCGATATTGCCGAAAACGCCGAAGTGATGAGAGGTATGAATCTTCACGTTATCATCATGACAGAGAGCCCTATTGGTCTGACACATACAACCGTCCCCGTACGGCGAGTCCCTTCTCTGACAATCCCCGACAAAGCCGACAAATGACATTTAACAACCGGTCCCCTTCTCCCCGACGGCGTTCTGGATCACCAATGATATCTTCTAAGCAGACCTATCCCAAGTACACGACGGAAAACTAAGAACCGCAGTTCTTGGGGGAGAGCTGCGCAATTTCAATCCCACACAACTCCCCCTGTAGTCCCATTCAATTTAATCAAAGTTTGCGTTGAAGGTTTGGATATTTTGGCATTGGTGGATACCGGAGCGGCAGTTTCAGCCATTCGAGAAGATATTTGTAAATCATTACATAAGGTCCGAACTCCTTTCTCGGGAACACCCTTACGCGGGGCCAGTACGGAATTAATACAGCCATCAGCCTATTGTACAGCTCGAGTTTTTATCGAGGACACTTTCTATCATATCCAGTTTATTGTACTGCCTAGTTGCTCGCATAAGATGATTCTCGGTTGGGACTTTCTTTCCAAAAATTCGGCTGTGATCGACTGTGAAAACTCAGAAATATTTCTAAGTGAACTCGAACTTGAGGAACCAGACAACCACAAATCTATCAGTTTTGAAGTTCAGAATGATTCTATTATCCACCCGCACACAAGCCAAATAGTGGCATTATTATCAACACGGCCGATTACTGCTGATGTTATTGTAAATCCTTCCAACTCATTTCTTTCGAAAGGCTTAGTACTTGCTCCGTCAATCATACGTTTCCTCAATGGTACAGCACTGATTGAAGTAGATAATACATCCGAAGAGTCACTCTTGATACCCCAGGGTACCAAACTAGTCACCGCTGCTCCACAGAGTGACCTACTACTCTCGGCTCTTACTGTCACTCAAACAAAGTTTCCTTCTCTAATAGGCAAGAGTAACAGCACCCTATTAGACACCATAAGCTCCGACCTTGATGCCACAAAGAAAAATGAGCTGCTATCTTTACTGCGGACATACCAAGAAAGCTTCGATTCCGTATCACCTAAGCTCAGTCGCACAAATGTCACACAACATCGCATTCAACTTGAAAGTCCTACCGTTGTTAGACGCCATCCCTACCGCGTCTCTCCATCTGAACGATCTATAATTCAAACACATGTCAATGACATGTTAGACAAAGGAATTATTCGGCCTTCTTCCAGTTCATATGCATCACCCGTAATTCTCGTTAAAAAGAAGGACGGAGGAATTCGCTTCTGCGTTGATTACCGCGGCCTTAATAGCATTACCCGTAAGGATGTATATCCACTGCCTAGAATAGATGATGCTCTCGATTCTCTTCAAGGTGCTGAATACTTCTCTTCCTTAGATTTGCGATCAGGGTACTGGCAAGTCCCCATGCATGAAAATGACAAGGAAAAAACCGCATTTATTACTCCCGATGGTTTATTTGAATTTAATGTAATGCCTTTCGGCTTGTGCAACGCGCCTGCCACCTTTGAGCGTATGATCGACACAATTCTTCGAGGCCTTAAATGGAAAACGTGTCTATGCTACCTAGATGATATAATCATATTTTCTGATACTTTTGATCATCATCTACAACGCCTCGCACAAGTACTTTCTTGCCTCGCCAACGCTGGTCTACAATTAAACACAAAAAAGTGCACATTCGCCGCAAAAACTATAAAGATATTAGGCCACCTTGTTTCCAAAGACGGTATACGCCCTGACCCGGATAAGATCACAGCCGTGTCAGATTTCCCGCGGCCAACAAAACAGAAAGAACTGCGCAGCTTCATGGGACTCTCCTCGTACTTCCGAAGATTTATCCGCGGTTTTGCTAGCATTGCTAGTCCACTTAATAATCTCCTGAAAAGCAACACCACATTTTCTTGGACACCCGCTTGTGAAGACGCTTTTAGAACCCTCAAGAAAGCTCTAACATCCGACCCGGTTCTTCAACATTTCAACAACGACGCCGAAACCATACTGCATACTGACGCTAGTGACATTGGCATCGGAGCAGTTCTCCTACAACGAGGGCCAGGTGCCATCGAACACGTTATCGCCTACGCAAGTCGCTCTCTAAGCAAAGCTGAATCCAACTACACCATCACGGAAAAAGAATGCCTCGCTGTCGTGTGGGCGATTGGCAAATTTCGGCCCTATCTATACGGCCGACATTTTAACGTCGTCACAGATCATAATGCGTTATGCTGGCTTGCCACGGTTAAAAACTTATCCGGTCGGCTCGGTAGGTGGACCCTACGTCTTCAGGAATATGACTTTTCCGTAACCTACAAGTCTGGCCGCACACACAGCGATGCAGACGCTCTATCTCGCTGCCCCGTTATTAAAACTCCTCTTGGTCTTCTTAACATCGAGCCAAACGCACCCGCGGATTTCAACCTTGACGTAACCACAATACAGCAGGAACAGCGCAGAGATCCGGAAATTCGAAAACTTATTGATAAAATGAACGGAACGTCAGAGCACACCAACAGCCGTTCCAGACGCCAGCAACGCCACTTCCGGCTTCACAACAACATATTGTACCGTCAGAATTACAGTCCCGATGGTGATCGCTGGGTGCTCGTGATACCACGCTCATTACGTCTCGCGATACTACACTCGCTGCATGACGATCCAACCGCAGGACACCTCGGATTATTCAAAACATATTCCCGTATTCGGCAACGTTTCTTTTGGCCTAGTCTCTACTCTTCTATTGCCAAGTACATAAAATCGTGCATTTTATGTCAACAGCACAAACATCGCACCACACGACCTTCTGGAAAATTACAACCCGTACCTTGCCCTTCACGACCCTTCGACACAGTAGGCATCGACTTATTCGGACCCTTGCCTATCACCGCTCATGGAAACCGTTGGGTGGTCACCGCTGTGGACCACCTCACTCGTTTCGCAGAAACGGCTGCTATCCCCACCGGCAACGCAACGGAAGTAGCCAACTTTTTCGTTCAAAACCTACTCCTTCGCCACGGGTCACCTCGTGTTCTGCTTAGCGACAAGGGCCGAGTCTTTCTTTCTCATGTGCTGGAACAAGTGCTCTCTGCATACAATGTTGTCCACAAAACCACTTCGTCCTACCATCCACAGACAAACGGACTTACAGAACGTTTTCACCGTACCCTTGCAGCAATGATTTCTATGTACGTTTCTCCTGAACACACGAACTGGGATGTTATATTACCATTTGTTACATACGCGTACAACACCTCTACGCAGAGTACGACGGGTTACTCCCCTTTTACCTTACATATGGAAGAGAGCCTACGTCTACTCTTGATACGATATTTCCTCCTCCACCCATAGCGCATCACACCAATGCCTTGAATGCCCAGTTACGACATACAGAAGACACACGTCACCTTGCACAACTTCGAACCAATGAACATCAACGGCACCGTAAACAATCTTACGATTCCCGACACAAAACTACCGTCTTTCATCCAGGAGACCTCGTCATGGTCTCGTTGCCTACACGCCAACCAGGCCGTTGCGAAAAATTTCTCCCACACTACATTGGCCCCTACAGAGTGCTCGCCCAGACGTCCCCGGTAAACTATCTCGTCGAGCCAGGACAGCTTCACTCGGATCGCAGACGTCGCGCCCACGAAGTTCTTCATGTTGGAAGGCTCAAACCATTCACTCCCCGCTAACGCACCCTACCTCTAAAACCAAATGGCCAGGAGGCCATACCTCAACCGCCAGGGGGGAACGTGTGAGGAAGCTCAAGGACAACACCCACTTCATCTTCATTATGATCATCATCACTGCCATTCCCAAATTATTCTATATTCACTTTCTCTTTCTCTGATCGTCTCGAGCACGGTCGTCCGTGCTTGGATTTTCCCGAGAGCAGTCGCTCAATAAATCTGTCCCCGGAACTGCTCATCTTGTCCTCACAATATATATATATATATATATATATATATATATATATATATATATATATATATATATATATATATATATATATATATATATATATTGTTTTTGTTTTTTTTAATTTACAGGAAGAGGGCTCTAGGTTTTAGGTTTTAATTTGGCTTCTTTCAAAAGCAACACAGCAATGCCCGGCTTTCAAGACGACTTTTGCGGACACATTGACAAAAAAAACATGATCGATGCCGGTTAGAATTAATAACAAAATAAATTAGTTTGCGCAAAGTTGCATCACGATTGTGTGGAGAGTGCTAGATGTATACTTGATAGAGTTTCAAAAAACAAAGTAGTGCAGACATCAGTCCCGTAAGGAATTTGCTTTTAATGCGAATAGCATTCTTTGGATACTTCACGCACTTTTCGTCTATGTATCTATCTATCTATCTGGCCATCTAACCTCTTACGCCGCGGGTCGATAAATAAATAAAAAAGACCGGCGCCGGCTGGGATTCGAACCGTTGACCCTTTGATCAGCAGGCAGACGCGCTAACCACAGAGCTATGAAGGCAGTCATTCAACGCACTCTAAACGGTTGTTTATATCTTTACCATAGGACGCGCTTTACAGCGCTGTCACAGCTACCGGTGCGCGCGCGTTCCATGCACGAGGGCTCATTCCGCTCTCGTGAGGCTGAGCACGGCCGCTAGCTCACCCTCTCCCGCGCTCGGGAGAGGGTGATTTAGCGGCCGTGCTCAGCCTCACGAGAGCGGAATGAGCCCTCGTGCATGGAACGCGCGCGCACCGGTAGCTGTGACAGCGCTGTAAAGCGCGTCCTACGGTAAAGATATAAACAACCGTTTAGAGTACCGTTGGTTGAGACTAGCTGAGACGCCAGAAAGTCTGGTCGGTACCATTTTGAGTGTTTGTGCGTATGGCGCGTGCTTTGCTCGCCTTCCTAAGTGACACAAACGCACGTGCTGGGCTGCGGAGATCGTGCGCAGGACTGTGAAAGTCAACAAATTTAGAATCGCCTCAAGAGTGGGCTGGCGTATCTAGAGTGTGCCGGCCACCTGACGAACGCGCATAACTCCGCACCGTTTGATGCTATTCACATTAACGTTGATAATCATTCCCAAAGGATGGGTTCTGCTGATTTTTTGTGTGTCAAATAATAATCCTTTTTGTTGTGCAAGCCACCTCCATACATATTTATTAATAATAACCGGTGGGAACCACTCACAAGTTGTTTGTTTTGATTTCAAGCAGAATTGTTTAGGGACTTGCTCAAATCAGCTATTACCATTATATATATATTGTACAGTGTCGTATCTGAATTTGTGCTTGGCCTTTGTAGTTACGCTCCTATAATCCTATTTATTTTACGTCCAACTCCCCTCGGTAATGCCGTTGTCACCGAGGGTATTGAAATAAATAGAAAAAAAATACGTAAAATGGAAGAAATTACTGCTCAGACAATTCAGCCTTTCTTGCGTGTTTATCTAGTTTAGCAAACATTAAAGTGGTTAATAGGGGTCATAATCAGTTGGTCAGACAATGAAAAAAAAAACACATTAACGTTTTATTTTATAATGCTATGGGTTATTCTGCAATTGTAGTTCTATAGGCAGTCTTTCTGGGGGCTAAATTAAGTTTGCAATGTTCAGAAAGGCACCTGGCTCTGCCAAAAGAATAATATATATATATACATATATATATATATATATATATATATACAGGGTGTTTAACGAAAGGCGGGATCAAATTCCGATATTGCGAAAACTACGCGTCGCAACAAAAAAAAGGCTTGTGTAGTTTTAGTCCTGGCCAGGGGCATATTTAGAAAATTATTAAAGTCCGGAATAATTAGATTGTTAATTATTTTGCGTAATTAACTTTTTTATATTAGGGTTTAAGGTCATGGTTCCGAATTAGAAAATTGCCCAGCATCATACAAAAACACTAAATCAACAAACTGCAGAACGATAGAAGGCACGCGAAGCATTTACGGTTTCTGAAAACCGTACAAATTTGACGCGTTTTGAAGTTTCGGTTTGTTATCGGAGCGCATCTCGATCCCGGCGGCACCGCGCCCCGTGGATAAATAGTGCAACCAGCCTCTGCTGCGTCCCGCGATGACAGCGCAGCAGAGGTTGGATGCACTATCTCTCCACGGGGTGCGGTGCTGCCGGGGCCGAGATGCGCTCCGATAACAAACCGAAACTAAAAAACCCGTCGAATTTGTACGGTTTTTCAGTAAGCCGTAAAATGCTTCGCGTGCCTTCTATCGTTCTGCAACTTGTTGATTTAGTGTTTATTTATGATGCTGAGCAATTTTCTAATTGAAAGTATGCCCTTAAACCCAATATTAAAAAGTCAATTACGCAAAATAATTAACAATAGAATTATCTCGGACTTTAATAATTTTCCTAAATAGGCCCCGGCCCAGGACCAAAACGACACAAGCCTTTTTTTGGTGCGACGCGTAGTTTTCGCAATATCGAATTTGTCCACCTTTCGTGAAACACCCTATATATATATATACCACCTGGTATAGCGTTTAGGAGACCACGTAATTTATTGGATTTTTTTAGCCAGTCCCGAAACTCCATTGGACGTAGCCTGGTCCCTCTTGGTTGTGTAAAATGCAATAATACCCAATGTAGTTTATGTGCAGATATAATAATAGCTAACTCTCTATTCATAGCACAGCAAATAACTTTAATTGGAAAATAGATGGTACATTTGACTGTAATTCAGAAAATGTTATTTATTTGATTCAATGTAAAAAATGCCTAATTCAATACATAGGGGAAACTAAAACAAGCATAAGAAAACGCGTAAATTTACATAAAAGTCACATACGTAATCACGTTGCCGGACCAGTTTCTCGTCACTTAAACTCCGCGAGACATAACGGACTTTCTGATTTTACTTTTATTATATTTCAGGGGGGCTTTCGAACCACCAGAGATCGAAAAAATAAAGAATCTAAATTTATTTATAAATTTATTACTTTAGAACCGAATGGCCTTAACAGTTCGAAAGGGTCATTGCCAACGTTTTTTATGGACATTTAATTGAGATCTTTCTAACCGGTGCCGCACTGTTGCGTTTTTTTTCTCGCTTCATTGTTTAATTTGACACGAGCAAACGCTTAACATTGAGCCTCTCATTGGCTTCACATGACACCAGGTATAGTTGGATTATGTCCAACCACATGTCCCAAAAACTGGTCTTGTGATAATAATAATATTATATTCAACTACTTGAATAATATTTACTGCTTTTTTATCGGTAAACGGTAAGCATTTTCCCAATTACTTCTCATCTTCTTTGCGGCCTTTATCTATTTGAAAGAAAAGGAAAACGAAGTTGTCTTTTTCGACTGACGAAGAGCCTACCAAGCCCGAAACGATTCTTGAGATCATTTTTTTGGCATCCTTCGATGACCATCTCTTAAAGGGCAAATATTTTGTGAGTATATATATATATATATATGCAGGGTGTCTCGTTTTAAGCTTAACATATTTGTTTAAAAAGGCCGTGAAAGTTAAACTTATGCCGCTTGTGGAGGTGATTTATATGGCCAGGGGGACATAATATAGGGGGCTAATCGTAATGATTAGTCGGCTAATTAATTAAAATTTGGTAATTAACTTTTTAATTAATAAAAATAGACATATGGTTCCAATTAGAAACTTGCTCAGCGTCATCGAAAACCCTTAAATCAGTCATCTTCAGAAAGACTTTGACCGTGTGAGAAGCGTAGTAGTGCACTAAAGTTACCCCTTCTGAAGCAGGTACAAGGCTGGGGTTAGATAAAAGACTGAAAAATCGCATGGGCGCCTTATCGCAACCTCTAGCTTTGTACCTGCTCCACGAGCGGTAACTTCAGTGCTCTACTACGCTTCTCACGCGCTCAAAGTCTTTCTGAAAATGACTGATGTAGGGGTTTTCGATGACGCTGAGCAAATTTCTAATTGGAACCATATGTCTCATTTTCATTAATTAAAAAGTTAATTAACGAACTTTAATTGATTTGCCGACTGATCGTTACGGTTAGCCACCTATAATATGTCCCCCTGGCCGTATAACTCACCCCCACAGGCGGCATAAGTGTAACTTTCACGGCTTTTCTTAAACAAATCTGTTAAGCTTAAAAAAAACATCCTGTATATATATATATATATATATATATATATATATATATATATATATATATATATATATATATATATATATATACGTATATCTGTTTTCCAAACTGGATGCAGGAGGGCTTCGTCCACAGCCCTTGAAGGAGGGGCGTACTCGTGAAGGGCACCTCGTCTTTATCTCGGAAGCGTGCCGTCATTGCTGCCCACGTATACACCAAGTCATGTTTACAAACAAACTGGAGCGCCCCTTGCAGATGCAACCAGCGCCGCGCAGGCGCGATGGGTGTGGGCATGAAGCGAATCGTCCCCCATCAACAAACAACTGGAATGCAACGTTTTCGGCATCGGTGTGGCTCCCCGTGCTTTTTTTCTGCGTTGGAATGGTTGAGTCTAGGTGTTCTTAGCAATGTCTGACTAATTTAGTGGCCTCAGGGAACCTGACAACGCTAGGTACACCACAAGAGTTTACCTAAAAAAGTTACATGCAGCGAGTCATTCCACGTGGACACCGGAGAATGCATGCTAAAGCCTGATTTACAATATGATATTAGCTTGCTATTTTAAGTCGTGTCTTAGCTCGGGATGCAAATGAAGCGTGGACTGTAACAGCGATGCTCGACGTTGGTACTGAAAATCGCGAGGATAACCGGATAATGTGAATCAGACATAACAAATCGATGATGTCCACCGGTGACAATGATCAGCATCCCCTTGTATATGTTGTTTCGACCGAGCCTACTTACCCCAAACGACCTTCGAATTAGAAATAAATAATAATTAAGGCTCCCGTCCGCGCTGTGAAGACGGTTGAATAGCGAAGCTGTGGTATCACCTGCAACGATTGCCCACTGCACTATAAACTATTTTTATGGAAAACGGCAACAGGTGGTAATCCAATCTTTGAAGTGCCAGAGAACTCCCAGTTTACAAAAATAATGAACAAAGGCCACCATAATACCTCTGCTTGAAATGGCGATGAAATGTTTAACCACCCATCCTCCAAGTGAACGCCAAATAAAAAGGAAAGAGTGCGAGATCTCTTAAAATGTTTCGAGTATTCTTGTAAACAAACTCGCCTGCTCCAAGATGTAATAATGCACATATCCAGACACTTGTTATACCTCCAACTTTGTTGTCCATGTAGCATTTATGCTTTCTAGCGCCGGTGACATAAGGAAATTCAGCAGGCTTGTAATGACGGTGCAACCGGAAGTCGATTGGGACGCAAACGGCAGTTCATGTTTGTAAACAGCAAAAGCGTATATACCAAATGATTGACGAAAGAAAAGTACATGCACTGTTCCAAAACGTTTTTATATATGAAAGACTTCGTACGCTGCGGTTGCCGCGGCCGCTTATGCAACCGCAATCTTTACCGAAAAACGCATGCGGGGACCGTTACGTGCTTCGCATTGTTAGCGGGCCTAGTTACGTCACTCCACACTTCGTACTCTGCCGTTGCCGCGGCAGCTTATGCAACCGCAATCTTTACCGCGAAACGCATGGCTTAGCGCTACGGGCTTATCATCGTTCGCGCGCGCCTTATCACCTATCATGTGGTTTTGACACTTGTCTTGTGGTTTTATTATTGAAACAAGTGTCAAAACCACATGATAGGTGGTAGCACGTGCGCGAGCGGGGATGAAACGTGCGCGTGGGTTTTCTTTCGACGGATACGGAAAACCTCCCACCTGCAAGTCCTATACAACTTCGCTGTAAAAAACAAAAACAAAAAAACGGAGAGTTTTTTTGGTTTTTTTTATCGCAAATATTGCGTCAAAGTGTGGTCTACGGGCCGTTGTCGATCGAAACAGCGGACGACAGTTTGAACAAGCAGTCGAGTTTGGAAGGGCAGACGACAGTTTTAACGATGAAACGGCCGTTTGAACGTGAAGAAGCACTGAAGGTGGTCCGCGCCTGCTTCGGGCAACTTGACGGTTTTCCCGCGTTCATATAGTAGTAAACAAAAACACGTTTGACGACCCCAAGTCTCCGTGAATTCAAAACAAAGTGCTTCCCGAACAAGCAATCGTGGTCCGAAGGCGTCTCGTTTTCCCTTTTCACGGCACCTAACCAAGTTCTTGCACGAACCGGACAGGTAAAAAAAAAAAATCTTGACACGTTTACTTGCTCTTTTGGTACAACCCCAGTGCCGGCGTTTTGTAGAGAAGGCAAGCTTTAGTCTGCTTTTATTTCAAAGCAACACAGCGATGCCCGTCCCGCATGGCGACTTCCGCCGACACCCCAGACTGGAAATGCACCTGAAGCGCCAATAACGCTGCGTGAAGTAAAATAGTTGACGTAGTGTATAACATTTTGAGGACATAAAGACATTCCCGTCACTATTACATCACTCCGGCACACCTTTCTTCTAGGCCGGGTCCACCTAGCCCAATTACCAATGAGCGATGGCAGTGTATATGTAACGGTCGCACTACATGCAAAAGTAGGATAATTCAATCAAACACGCTGGAATATACTTTAAAGAAAGAAGATACCGGTGATTCTGTATAGTGTATCAATAATTTCAGGCGTAGCTCTCGCATTTTTTAATTACTTATACAGGTCAAGGAACTCAAGGAGGAACACCCCGAGGCTCTCTTCATGAATGGCGGAGATTTCTACCAGGGAACTCCCTACTACACGATTTTGAAACACACAATGGTGTCTAAAATAATGACCGCAATGAAGTATGATCACGTGGTAAGCCAAAATATCATTATATAACTATGTCTCCACCCAAACTAACAAAGAAAGAAGTTGCTTTTTGTTGGGTAGTTTTCTTAATTTCACCATTGTTTGTGTTTCTAATCGTAATTCCCAAAAAAGTATTTTCATAATAAGAGGAGTTTTTCTCGACATACATAAAAAATATAATAGTATAAATTTTATACCTTGGTCAATATCCCTATCGATTGTGTGGCCATAGTATCACTAAATATTGCGATAATGGGCAATTTGCCCTTTAAATTAAGAATACTTTCCTAAACGGCAACCGCCTCAGAGTTCCTCCTTAACCGCCAAGCGTTGCAAACATAGTGTTCAATATTGCCTGACGGGGTAAAGGCTGTAAAACCGAGAGGTGCTTTTTCAAATATTGTGTAGTATTTGGTAACTAAAGTTCGTGGTTCTTATGACTGGCTCATTAGAATCATTATATTAAACTAAATAGAAAAAATCAAAACATTTTGACAATATATCATTTTTGAAGTTGTAATCAGTATCTCTCAATAATAAAAACAACACAAAACAAAATGTTGCGAGGTTAAGTGTTTACTTCTCGCAAGACGCTTTTGTTAATTTTGAAGCGCTATCAATTTGCTCATGAATGTTATATATTTTGGCAGGTATATACTTATAAATATTAAATTTCACACTTTCACCCATATAAATTGGTTTTAGCGAGACTTCATTGAAGGCAGGCTAGACACAGCAAATGAGCGCACCTTCACACTTTCCAGCAAACGTATGGTGTCATCAAATGTTTTCTCCTATCGGAAAAAGCTTTCAAAATGTACTTTTAAATCTCGTTTGAAAGCCAGCATAACCTTCAACTCCTATGAATAGTTACAATTTATTTTACGTGCTTACTGAAGTTTAGTTACTAAACGTTTGATCCCCAAAATAAATAAGCTACATGATGTTATCAGTAGGCAGAGAGGGAACCTTCAGAATGGCTATCCTGGCCACATCGGTCTCTTGTAAGCTATCACCTATAAAATAAAGGCTCTAACCTCTCAGTTCCCAAAAGAAACTGACAGCACATCTCCTTGTACAAAATCACCACTATTTAGACGTTCAAATAGTGGTTCACACGACAGTGCCTTTCTAAAATATTGGGACAAACGAAAACAATGCTGAGGTTAATTACCAACGCTCCTCAGTGCATTGGACATCAAGTTTAGTGTTCGTTTTTTTGAAGCCTTTTCTGCAGTTCTTGTGTTACAACGAACTATAGAAGAAAGCAAACCATGATCACAAGCAGAAAGTAGGCATGCGAAGTTTTGACTGACAGCCAAACACTTTTTGAAAAAAACGACCCATGTCTGATTCGTTCTTTCTGTAACTGTCAGCGAACCTGAGTTGATTTCTAAACTTGTTTAATCGTTCATACTGTATGTTTGTGTAAATTTATGTTAGTGAAATTGTAACCAAATTACTGAGGTTATTTTAATTTAAATATGATCGGTTGAATTTAAAATAGTTAACTCATGAATATCAACTGTTTCACTTTAGCCACACTGGAGATGAAAGGTGTTACGCCTGCGTTTCAACAATTTTCTTAAAATTATTCTAATGGGAATAAGGAAACGACCGTTTCAATTTTGTAAAATAAAAAAACCCGTATGTTTCAGTGCCTTGGAAATCACGAATTCGACGATGGACCCAAAGGGCTGGCCCCTTTTTAGAAAGCATGAAGGACTGCGAATATAAGCGTTGTGAGCACCAATACTAACTTCAGCCAGGAACCGGACCTTAAAGACAAGCCCATCCAAAAAAGTGTGATAATAAAGTGAACCAAAGAAAAGTCGGAATCATCGGGGCTGTCCTTCCCCAAACAAAAGAACTCTCAAGTCCAGGTGAGAAACACCTTAAATTTCTTCGAAATAAATATTATAATGTTCCGGCGGAGTCACATTTCCATAAAAGTATGCGTCGAGCCTCTGTCTCTACTCTGTTTCTATTTTCTGTGACAGTTAAACCTAAGTAAAGGAGCCTGAATGCGTACATAAGACTACGCAACAGACTGTACTTCATAATAGTAACTTTTTATTTGAGGTTATTACTGTAAATTAGTGTATACATGATGATTAGAGTCCGGTTTAGCAATGACTCTACAAAAGGAACGAAAACGTAACACTTTTCCACTTGGCTTAGCCCAACATTCGCCTCTAGGCTTTTTATTTTATTCGTAAAGATGACGCATGCCTGATGTGTGTCTCTGCATTCATCGGTACGTTTACCTCGATAATTTCTACAAAATGTCATAAAAAAAAATTTCATGTTTTTTTTTTTGCAAAAAATGAACTAGGCATTGCCTAACGCTCATTCTCCGTCCAAAGGTAGCGTTAGAGGTCACAACCAGAGGCCAAAGTTTCGCCCGATCCGCTACCCGATTCAAAAGTTTTAAGTGATTTTCTGAAAAGTTTAATGGGAAAATGGCGGCCGACGGGTTTTCAGAATGCATGGGGCTCTATAACACCAGAAACCGAAAACAGGCAAAAATGGGCTCCATTTCCCCATTGAAATTTTCAAAATATCAATTATAATTTTTGAAGAAGGTATCGGATCGGGCTGAAACTTTGGCGTCTGGTTGTGACTCTAGCGCTACCTTTGGAGCGGAGAATGAGCGTTAAGCGATGAATAATTTATTTCTGCGGAAAAAAAAACATGTAAACTTTTGTGACACCTGTATATTCAATTCACCCGGAGTTTATGCAAACGTTATTATAAATAGGCGTCGGATAAAAAAGGTGTTATTCAAACTCACGGAAGGTTAAGAAAGCCTGAGAGTTAAAACAACGCGAAGGAATAGAGACCGCATCAAGAAAGACACAGCTAGACAGTGCTGACTCACAAAGAAATTGTATTAACGCGATAGTGTTAAGAGGCTCGTGTCGCAGGAAAGCCAGCATTCGTTATTGTAATTGCTTCTGCAAAATGTAGTTGTGAGTAAAGAGGGTTCTAGATACTCCCACATTCATGGAAGTGTCCCAGCTATTTCTCTTGGAGGCTGCTTGTGGGAGGGCGGAGGGAGGGGGGGAGGTTCTAATGATCTAGGCTGTGTGCCTTTGTGGGTGTCTTTCTACTGCGGCTGCCTTCCTTCATAGCGCGTATTTTATTTGGTGTGGTGAAATAATATTTCCGCCAGCCTCCCTCGAGCGCCTGCTTATATGACGGCGCCCGTCGACCATTTGGTGTGGTATCGTGGGTATGGGAGCTGGTGGAGGAGGGTAGAGGTAGGGACTCACCCTTGTTCACAGGGCCGTGGCGCCGATGTTGAGTGACTGACGTCGACATGGGTTGTGAGACTGAGTGGCTTGTCCCACTTCTTCGGTGGGCATCTTCAGGATGGTCTTTGTTGTCTTGGTGGTCGGCACAAGGCAGCCGAAACCACTAGAACCACCAGCGTTAGCCGACCCTGGTGGTCGGCTTAATGCTGGCGTTCTAGGTTCGGGCTATCACGGCTAGTCGCTGAAATGCAGGTTGGTTCAGTTTGTTAGATAGTGGGCTATTTTTTGCAGTTTAGTGGTCGTCGCTAGTATGTGGAGGTATCCGCTTCGGTATACTTTGTTATGCTTTCGTAAAACCTCTTGCGTGCGCGCCGGGTTCGTGGGGTCAGTTAGCCGCTGTTCCCTTCGCAGCTCCGGCAATAAGTCTCACATGTTTCGGGTATGTCTCGCCTCGTTCCGGTAGGTTTCTTGCGATACGGGACTTTACGCTTGATCTCTGTTCTTTGTTCGACATAGAGACAGTCGTGGTAGACAAGGCTCCTCAGCCCATGGAATAGTACCCGATGCTAAGATATGCACCTGGGTCGGGTGGCGTATTGGGACGTTCCTCACGGAGTGAAACCACAAAGTAAATTCAGGGCGTTGATTGGCCTATTTGAGCGTCTTGAACTTTTCGCAAGAAAAATACGACTTTCGCGCTTGTTTTTTTTTTTTGCGAAAAGTCGAATCGTGTATAGTAAACCGAGCAGGGTTGACGGTGCGATATACCATGACGGCTACTCACCCTGAGTACGGCGGCGACATGATGATTGACGATATTGGTTGTTACAAACAGTTTTGACGTCAAAAATGAAGCAACACGACAGCGAGCGCTGAAAGCGTTGGCTCTTGACTAAAATCGCGCGCAAGAAGCACACATGAAAATATAGCGATTCCTGCAGGGCCGTAGGCCGAGCAAATCTCCGAAAAGGCGTGAAACACTGGAGGCTGTTTACCCAAGCCTTAGGTACCCCCCCCCCCCCCCCCCTCGAATCTCTCCCCCTTAAATGTGCGTTCTCTGATAACTCAAGGACTCAGTCAGACTCCTGGGATAGCTTGGGTATCAAAGCGTCACCTTTTTGCGGTTTCCACGTCTCTTGGGGTTCGGGCAAGCAAGCGGGCATGGAGAGAGTAACTAAATATCAGTCAGGGGCGGACCCAATGGGGGGGGGGGCGACGGGGGCGGCCGCCTCCCCAAACAAAGTCGACCCCCTCCTTCCCCTCTTCTCGGAGGGCAATTCGACATAAGTGGACCCCCGGTGCACACGAAAGAATGGGGAATAGTATACCTAAAATTTTCCGCACCCCCCCAAAACGGAGTTCGGGATCCGCCCCGATATCAGTGCGTCATATTTTAACCGGACGATACGGAAACCTCCTCCACCTACGGGGGCGACACGCACAGCCGAAAGCGCGCGATATGTGACGACATCGTGACGTTGTTGGTCTTTGCCTTACTACTGGTCATGGCCGCTCAAAGCTTTTTCTAAGTCGAAATACAAAATATAAGCAGCGCGAACCGTTTCAATTACTTATGAAAGTAATTTTTGTTCAACATTTTAGATAAGAAAACAAACAAATGCAGTTTATAAGAGTACGGAAACAAGAAATGACTTGTCGAGATACCTGCCACCAAACGGAGGAAAAGGCGGCGCATACTAGGAAGGGGTAGTGGGCTCTAGGCACCGACGAGCGGCGAGCGTAGAAAGGTCCCGGACGTACGTGGCAGCGCTGCGGTCGTGTGCGCTCGAGGATCCGACCGGTTTCGAGCGTTCCAAAGGCCTTTGGCGAGCAGGTTTAGCTTGCGGTTTGGCCGCTTAGCGGTATGGCAGAGCGAAGCGGCTCCCGTTCTGAACTGATCTTTACCCCCTGTTTGCTGTCGTTTGTGGGCAATGAAGTGTCATGGCGAGTTAGGGTTTAATCGCGCAGCAAGCGCAATGCGAGCCTCCCTGGCCGCACGCTTCATCCAGCCTATCCAGCACATGCTTTAGTGCATGGCCACTCCAACCAGGACCAACGACGTCATGAAGGAGGGTATGTTTTGCTTGTTTTTGTAATTTTAATTTGTCTAAAACTTTTTAAAAATAAAGCGAAATTCGAGAAAAGCTTTATTAAGTTACTACGTTCAGTGCGCTCAGGTTCGGTGCAAACTAAAACCAGTCAAAAAGTCGTTGCAGGGTTCCTCTAAGGGTGACTTCACTTTTAATTTTATTCAGTGCTTGTCTCATCACTCGTCGAGCTCAGTTTTTATTTAGAGTATAGACAGAATCGCATGCTGCAAGAGAAAGTATTCCTTTGCTTGATGTTCAAAAGGATGTCCATCGCAATCTTGGAAGAAAGCTTATTCAATAAGCTTTCTGTTGGTTGTTGATGTTGTTAACGCGAGATCTGCGGCAATAATGCAGGTTGTCTAATGTAGTGACAGGAGTTGCCTAAATGTCTTGACATAGCTGTTTTTGATTTTCAGTTAACGTCAACATACACCTGAAGGTCACCATGGAATCTGAGTGTTCTTTTGGTCTCCGGTAGATTGTCCACGTATATTGGCATACGCGCCTGAGGAGTAATTATATGTAGTCAAGCGCTAAGGTTGACATAGGCTCGAACCGTGCTTGATATATTGCAGAAGTCACCACTGCAACCATTCTCAAACACTTTCACGAGTATTCAATAATGTCGCTTACAAGTGTAAAGTACAACGCGGCGCACGTACAATCTAGCACACCTTACATACTCAGGAAATATCTTGAACACGGCTAACTAACAAATAATTTTTGCTCCCCATGTATAACAGAATTTTCATACTAAGATTTGTAGAGCTGAACTCGTCAGATTCTCAACGGTTTAGTGAGAAATTGATTGATAATTATAAAACGTATTTTATTATACTTCAAAGCACATGCTTTGTCACACCAGATGCGATAAACTACATACTACATAATTATTTCATTTATTTGCGTTATATTGCAGGGAATGTCATATTTGATGACGAGGTCACGAGCTTCGAAAGCGAAATCGAAAAACTCAAAGAGCCAACGAGTGAATATCATCGTGGCCATTACCCATTGTGGCTATCTACGAGACCTGGAAATTATGAAAAAGTAGAATGACTTGGACGTGATTGTTGGTGGACACACGAATACTTTCCTTTATCACGGTAATTTGAATGAGCAATTGTTATATTTTAATAATGCATTCAAATATGCTCACTTTTAAATCATTCCTTTCAGGCAGTGGATTATCCAAAGAAAATACCCCTGAAGGCGACTATCCCACAGTTGTGAATAGAACTGATGGTTCTCAGGGACTCGTAGTTCAAGCTTACTACTACGGAAAGTTCCTGGGATTTTTACAGGTTACGTTTGACAATAATGGAAAGGTCATTAATTGGACCGGAAACCCAATTCTTCTAAACTCAACAGTAAAGGAAGGTAGGTTAAGCAATATTAAAGAGGTGTAGACATATTCATCGCTCTTGGAAAAGTACTTAACACCTTGATAAACTGATAAGAAATTAAGGAGTACGGTAATGTGGAGAATTGAGCTAGCTGGTATGAAGACATCACATTAAAACAGCACACTGGCACAGAGGAAAGAAGATAACAAAAATCGCTGACTTACGCTGGCAGTAAGTGCTCTGTGTTTTCATATATTCTTCTTTGCATGTGCGCTGTTTAAAATGTTAAATGCATATACGGAAAGTCGAACGAACATGGCAGTTGATTTTGCATAACTATATTATATGCAATATATTGTTTGTAATGAGGTCAGCTGAACACAGAAAACAAGAACACGAAGGGAAGTGACAGGACATTCACACCGCTGACTAGCAACTAACTTCTACTTTTTCCTCATCCCAGCCTAGGTTTTTTTTCTTCTTCGTCCTACGGCACATTAAACACGTGTAAAAACAACCATTTGGCCGACCACTCAACGGGGAGTGGCAAACCGCAAAAATTGGCGTTCTTTTTCGTGAACTGTAATTGACGAGGTGCTCACGCAATCTTCTCCTTTTTCTTCAATGGCCAAGGCCTCCAGTATTTCACGCGCGAAGGAGTTCTTGTTTTTATGGAGGACAGTTATGCTGGTGAGCTCCGCGTCCCATCCACAGGTCCGGCAATGCGCTGACAAGTGTCCCGCTGATGTGGTTTGCACCGACGCCGCGTGGCTCCCGTGCTCTATCGCTTATACATCGGCCAGTTTGTTGATGTAGCTCTCCCACAGGAGAGGTACATACATTACAGTATGTACCAAGTTGCTCAACTAAAACCCGTTATTGTTTGTAATATATTTATATCCTCCTAGTTTCGAAGTAGTCACCATAGGCTGCGTCCCATAGTAATTATGAGCCCCGTAGTAGTTATGAGAATATTTTTCTAGACACAGTTAAGAAATACAATAAAGACAGTTGTGGGAAGTGTTTTAACCCAAAAATTTTCAAACTTTCCGCAAGGTACACAAATTCGTTTGTGGTGACTTTAATTTTTCTAAACAGAGGGTATCGTATGCTACTGTTGATTTTGATATATCGTGCATGCTGTCATAATTACAAGACAGCAAGCTGGCGTACAATACCGCAGCGACCTTAAATTACATTATTAATATTACTTGATGGGAAAAATAACAAGAGGAATGAGAGAAAACATAAATATGTTCACGATGACATCTAGCTTCATTACAATACCACTACTGTAAAAAGTAAGGCTGTTATTTCATAGAAAAATTAAAAGTAGTCGTCATTTCGGATACTTGGTGAATTCGTTCTTTGAATTTCCTACAGATGAAGATATGCTTAGAGTTGTTGAGCCGTTCAAGAGGAATGTCACGGAAGTAATGAATAAAACAGTTGGTTGGTCCAAGGTGTTGCTCGAACAACATGATAATATATGCCGAATCCGGGAGTGCAACCTCGGCAATATGATGGCCGATGCGTACTTCGCCCACTACGCGGATATGAACACGTCTTCAGCAGATCTTTGGTCCGACGTGAATGCGGCGATAATAAACGGGGGAACCATCAGAGCTCCACTTCCACAAGGACGTAAGTTGAAACAGTTGTACGACATAATTGTAGTAGTAAAACACACTCTATGCTTGGAACTGCGAATGGCGCCTCTGCTATCGTCGCTCTCGATTAAGCAAAGTAGAAAACTGATTTCGCATTGCGGCAGCTCCACTATCATCCGATTTACACTAAGTCCGACTGCCGAAAATGCTACCATCCGATAAAGGAAATCAAGCAGTGGATATCACGATGCTCGTCTCTTTGCCACTCCGCGTTAGCTATAAAAGGCTAAATGACTCAAACACAGTGAATGCGCCAGAGTCCTTCTTTAGTTCTATGCCTCTTTGGTTTAGCTAGTCATGACAAACACGCAAAGGCAACGAGTGTTATTATGGTGCACTTTTGACGCTGCTCGATTAGGTTCTATTGGACCGTAGAGTGGGCTTCTGCCCCACTTGTGTGAAACGAAGTACAGTTTATCAGGGCCAGTCAAAGACAAACGTTTTCCATTTTTTCAACAAATTCATATGACATTGTGTCGCGAGGCTGAAAGCGAAATTATCTCGCGTGGAATGTATTTTAAATAATGAATACAGCCACGTTTCTACAAGAATTACGATTGTAAGTGGAATCAGTGACCGTAATTACGCTCTGCTCTTTATTCTCACCCAAAGGTGTAAATATTCTACTACGAAGCCTCATTCAAAAGATGTAGACTTTTTTTAAAGTTTGTATTACATGACCAGAGTTATTTAAACAAACAATATATGCATTTTTGAAGCTATAAAATACCGCGTATCTTTTGCCACTGTTCTCGCGAAGAGTGAATAATCACGGTTAACTTAAAAACGCGCGGTAGAACCAGGACACCAATAACGTTGGGGATAAGAAGCGATATCTGCGCTTAAACTATTTATTACGTGGAGTGCACACTCTTCGTCCTCACGCAGGGTGCGTTTATGGAGCGAAAGCATTTTGGAACATTTGCCCGTAGCGCTCACGCTCATATGTTCTAAACAAAATGCCGAAGAAATTTGTTTAGACGAAACAACTTCAAATTATTTAATATTCCCTGAAAAAAAGAATATAGCACGATGATACAATATCACTACTAATTAGGGAGCGTGAACGTGTGCTCTTGATTTGGAGTCCGCATGCATTTGTTTTCTTTCTAAGAACCTCCTTGCAATATATCGAATTCTTTCATTTCTACCAAGCTTAATAAATAAACATGACATTGTCGGTGAGGGTAATAAAGTCAGGCTTATATTAGGAATCTAAACAAAAATTTGGTTTCCAGATTTATGTGTTTTCTTACAAGAACAAAAAAAAAACCACAAATATTACGAACTGTTAGCGATCAATCTGAAAATGTTCTCTCTGGGTAAATCTCTGAGGTACTTTCATACATTCATAGGATCGGTCTTCGCCGGCGGTGCAAGGAAGGAGATGCGCCTAGGTCTCCTGATCTACGTAATATAAACATTACTTACACTGCACGACAATGTTAGCACGAAGAGGACTTTAGCGCCTTTTCGCATTTACTTAAAAAGCTACTGACGGGCATAAACACGTACTACTTAGGTTTGTACTCAAGCTGGGCGCTTTGCACAAATGTTAGTAGTTTATATGGCAATCCTTAAATACGTATAGATATAAAAACTATAGATTGGTCCTTTGCTCTTCAAGTGCAGCGGCGTATAAGTCTGATACTTATCTTCGAGAGAGTATCATAGCCTGAAAGCATTTCATGAACCAGGTGGTTTGAGGAATAATATAAGTCTACGATGAGAGATACGTTTTCTAAAATGTACGTGAATGAGAAAGCAGTAACTGTCATCTCTCCTTGTGAAATCGCATAGAGTAAACAATTTTGTGGCTTCCAAATTCACCATCAACTATCCCAAGCCAATCCACACACGTGGGATAAGTCCGAAGTGTGTCCCTACTATACAACTGTACTCTCTATTACACGGCGTATACACGTGTATCATAAATTTCGGCTAACTGGGCTGTAATTTGAAGATTTGAATCCTCAAGATGAGCTTAGACACGTTTCAGTGTCAATGATGCCAGAAACTTTCAAAAATAAAAATTGGAAATCAAAGGTATTATTCCCGATGTCGACACGTTATAAGAATATTATCTTTAACGAGCATTCAGTAGATTAAGTTGGTTCAAGATCTTTTACAAACCCTTCAGTTTAGAAATCAGAAAGATTCAACTTACTCAGCTTTTCTAAAGTGTACGATTACGTTTACTATACTCATCTTAAGATACATCACTGTTCTTAAGAATGATCGATTGGTAAACCGGAAAGCTTTTTACATGTCAAAGAGAGCCAAGTAAGGCCGTTTTAATGAGGAGATATCGGCGTCATATTCAGTAACTTCTTTAGTAACGCAACACTCAGAGATTGGAACTTCTTTTGTATTATATATTTATAAAGTTATTAAAGCATTTGAAGTCATGGATAAACTATGTTAAAGTGATTGCGATATTTACTATAAAAAAGCGAGATCAAGCTGACGTTATGCTCAATGAAGCTTTGCTTAACATTAGGAAATAGATAAAAATTAGCAACTGCAAATTTACCATTACAAAGCTGTTGCACATATATATTTTTTGAATATAGACGATCTGTAGATAAAAACATCGTCAGATTTGCTGACTACTAAGAGTACCTTGGCGAGATAAAGGTGAGCAAACTGATCGGGAATTAGCATTTAGATAACATTGTTAAGAGGATATGAACAGACATTCTGCACTTACGGACACATTTTAATCCGCAAGTAGCCGAAATTAAGAACGTGATATACGACATTTATAGGTCTATCCTAGAATGCTGTAGCACAATCTCGATTTTCACCTGCAGCAGTAGTACTCACCCTAAATGACAACTTTAAATTGGGATGTGAAATGTACATGACGTAACTTTAGATTTAAGTTATCTCTGCCAATTTTACGACCAGAAGCAGATATTCAGCACGTGGGGAGAAGAAGAAGGCCAAATAAACTGAGGCATTTATATGATTTTCAATCTTATTTTTAATGATACACGCCCAGGAGAACAGTCCTGTTGGGCCGATATGTAAACTTTGTCTAGATACTTAGGGTCTTCACGGCTTTGTTGAGAAATTAATTTATGCCTTATAGGATCAGGTGCGCGTAAAAACAAACTCATGATTTTCCGTAATCGCACCTGCTATGGCCGACGGATGTGTTCCATAAAAATAAGTTAAACAAAATATAATGTAGAATTGTTTATTTCATCTGTGGTGCAAAACAGAAATACCCCATATCATTTTTATGATACACGTAGCGTGAAATATAGTACACACGAATACACGTATGACAGAAAATTACACAATCCTTGTCACATGCCTAGTTGCGATTATCTCAGTATTTATGCATTTAATGTCAGCCACTATAAATTGTGACCGATTTTCTACGTTTAGAGATTATATCCTTTCATTACAGCCATAACTATGGGGGACATACTCACAACTGCACCATTTGGTCAAACCATTATCCCAGTAACACTGAATGGTACTGCATTAAAAATGTTTGAACGTTCAGTTGAAAGATTCAGTTACCTAACCAGGAGAGGAGAATTTCTTCAGGTTTCAGGTGAGTACCAACTAATAAAAGACACATGACTACAGGGTTGCCAGTTTTAGGTATATACCGTTCAGTGTATCGACCATTACCG